>VDFB02040557.1:220977-287049 GCA_007258455.2 Sequoia sempervirens | reverse complement strand
TGTAGGGTGCGCTCCACTCCCCTATGTTTGATCTATAATTTCCACATCATGAATTTCATAATCTGAAGTGTCCAAGGGATGCTCAACGGGCTATACAAGAGGACCCAAGCATATCTGGTGGCACATAAAGTATGTGGCACACAAATATGTGGACCTGACAAGGATGATGCAGCAACACTCGAGCCATCACCAACATCACTAGAATGTGGTTGAGCCACTATAGAATCATGCAAAACCAAAAGACCACTCAAAGAGTGCCTGGATAGTCTATGTGTCTGCATCCTGCATAATATCTGGATGATATACTAGAGGTGGCAGAGGAAGGGGAGGAGGGGGAACATATGGGTGTGGGACTACTCTAACTACCCCTAGTCTATCCTAGGGTATACCTCCACTGATGCCCTGGAAGGGTTTAATGTCAAAGTAATTGACATGATGCCCTAACACAAACTCAACATATAATTTTTTAATAAAGTAAAATGGTATATCACAATTGTTGTTCGGTGGTTTATCAAAAACCATACACCAATGATCCCAAAAGTTATCGACAATGTCACTATGCATGCATCATTTTATAGAAAGTTTTGGTTTATTAACATTAACTAGAAAACCAGTGCAGGGGTTAACAAATAAAGAGGCTATTTGGGCTTTGGTCATTCCAATATCTTTCACATCATCATAAGATAATCCACATCTATAATATTCCCTCATGTCTTCTCGCCACAAATGAAAGGAATTATGTTGGGTGGAGAGGGTTTCTATATTTTTAATTATTTCCTTCAATGTGTTTGACATCTCAGATAATCGAGGGATTCTCATATAAACATTAGAAATCCCCCTCAATTTCTGCAATTTTTCACCAATTAATTCTTCAATTGATGGCTGTGCAGGTGGTGGAGTGTTTGGCATTTTTGCATTTTCATTCTCAGCTGGTGGATCATTTGGAATTTGTGCATTTTCATTCTCAACAACCATAATGTCTGATTAAAGTTAAAAACTAATTAATCTAATTGAAATTAGACAATATAAATGAAAATATTGTAAAAATACCCTAGTTTAAAAAAAAAAAAACTTGTACTTTTAACAAAATTATAAAGATTCTCTAATTGCAATAAAAATACATAAACAACCTTTTTAAATTTACGGGGGCGTCCCCAAAAATCACCGTCCCGGGTTCGAGGGGCGATCCAGAATACCGAGGGGCGGCTAAGGGGATGAGCCGTCCAAAGCGGGAAGCGTCCAGGGGCCGGAGGACGGCTCCGATGAAATAAGGGGCGGCCCGGCCGGTCGAGGGGATGGCATGGGGGCGGTGGCAGATCCCTCGGCTGGCCTCTGAAAGGGGCGGCTGTGCAGAGCGATCCCAGCGTTTTTACCTACGCCCAAACACAAAAAAAAAAGCAAAAAATTTAAAAATAAAACCTTGCTTATGTGGCATGCGTGGGCCCCACCATGTTTTGCTCTCTTAAGAATGAAAGGAGGCCTCTAAAAGTTCATTATTTTCATTTTGTTTGTGTAGAGAGCCAAGGGTTTGAGAAGAAAAAAAATTGCAGCCATTGAAGGAGAAGGAGCAGCTGTTTGAAGGAGGAGAGGAGGTTGAAAGAGTGTTGTTGGGAGTGCAAATCCATCAAAAAGGTATGCATTTTCTTTCACCATTCTTTTTTTTTTCATTTTTTTTGCAAAATATGAAGTATGCATAGTCTGATTTTTTTTTATTTTTTTCATTTTTAGTCAACACTTGCATTCTAAAAACAAAAAACATGAGCAACAGTGAGGGTGGGAGTGATAGTGAAGTTGAAATGCAAATTAGAAGGCAAACTAGAGAGCAAATAACCCCTACCCAACACCATCATTCATCAACCAATTCCAAAACTATGAAGGACTATGCAAAACACCCAATAGACAAAAAAAAACCATTCCTTCAATTTGTGACAGCCATGGGGGAAAGACAAAAAAATTCAGGGGGGAGTAGGGTTTGGTTGTGCCATGTTTGTGAAAAGGAGTTTAGGGGCAGCTACACTAGAGTTAGCTCTCATTTTTTGGGTGAGGTGGGCCATGGAGTTAGAACGTGTCCTGCATTGACAGATGCACTATTTATAGAGTGCCAAACAATTCAAATGGAGTGTGATGGTGGGGTTCAAACTGGGTCTCCTTCTTTCCCAAGTTCACAATCATCTATGCCTACTCCTACTCCTAGTCCTTCCACGGTTGGTAGTAGTGTTATCTTAAGAGGAAAGAGGAAGGTGATTGGTGGTGATAAGGGAGCCTCAGTTGAGTCCATGTTTCAAAACCAAGCACGAGAAACCTGTGCATCCTCCATTGCCAAATTCTTTTTTGCCCATGCCATTCCATTTCATGTGGCCCGTTCCTCTTATTTCAAACAAATGGTGAAAGACTTAGTTGCTGTTGGTCCTTCATTTGTACCCCTGGAGATCATAAGCTACGCTTCCACCCTCCTAGACAAGGGAGTACTCAAGTTAATATGTTAATGGAGGAGATGAGGGAAAACATGGATGAGGCAGGTGCTCTATAGTGATGGATGGGTGGACTGATGTTAGACATCGACCACTCATAGTCACATGCCTTGCTGGTTCTTATTTTCTTAGAGCCGTAGATTGTTTAGGGAGACGTAAGGATGCTAACTTCCAATTTTCCATTTTGAGAGATGCCATAGAGGAGGTTGGGGCTGTAAATGTGGTGCAGGTGATCACCGATTCGGCCACATGTGCGATTGCCAAGCTAGAAATTCAAATGTTCGTCCACTGCTTGCTTTCTTTTGAGGACATTTTCAAAGAAGGAGTTTCTCAAACCTGTTGATACAAGGTATGCCATTTACTTCATTTTGTTTCACTTTCAATTTGTATTCATAATCTGATTTTGTTTTAAATTTTTATTTTTTAATGAATCATTGAATTAATGAATGTAGATATGCCACCTACTTCATCCTACTGGAGAGGATGCTTGAGGTGCATGAGCCTCTACAACTGATGATGGTCAATTCTGAGTGGACTAGATGGCCTAATGCAAGTTCTACTCAAGGAAAGAGCATCAAACAAAAGATCCTCGATGATGATTGGTGGGCCAATGGGAGGTAAGACATATTAGATGGCTGATTTTCATATTAAATTTCTGATTTTAATATTTTAATTTTATTGTCCAATGTTCCAACTTTTGAAGTTTCTAACATGTCAAATAACTTGTCAACTAATTATTTTGAACTTTTTGTTTGCATTTTGTAGATATATTTGCTCCTTTATCTCGCCCATTGTAGATGTCATTAGATATGCTGGTACAGACTCTCCTAGTCTTGGAGAGATATATGAGACATTTGACACTATGCTTGGGAAGATCAGGCAAGTTATTTTGGCAAAGGACCCCACTTTGGATTTATATGAGCAACACATTAGGCCCATTGTGACACGGAGGTGGAATACAATGAACACCCGCTTCATATGGCTGCCTTTGCTCTAAATCCAAAATGGTATGCACCAAGGGATGGTAGGGTGCCTCCATGTGATGATGTTGAGGTTTTAGATGGGTTCACACGGGCCATTGAAAAGATTTATCCAGCCGAGCAAGCTTCAATACTTCGGTCACAATTTCTAGACTTCGCTAATCTTAATGGCCCAAACTTGAGCAAACCACAGGCGAGGTTGGATAGAGCTATATTAGCTCAAGGGAACCCTATTGGATGGTGGACCTATCATGGGAGAGATACACCACAGTTGAAGATACTTGCCACTCGCCTTCTTGCACAGGTTGCTAGTTCCTCTGCTGCAGAGAGGCATTGGTCTACATATGGCTTTATCCACTCTGTCAAGAGGAATAGACTTACCTCTAGACGAGCAGAGAAGCTAGTGGCTGTTCATAGTGCTCTTCGGCTTCAGGATCGACAAACTCCAGAGTATCGACAGACTCCAGCTCTACGGTGGGATATTGATCCCGAGGACGCGGCTCAGATAGATGAGGAGGAGACAGCTGAGGGCTTGGTTGGGGTCCCATTGGCTGAGGAGGAGCATTACGGTGGCAGTGACTCAGAGGATGACTTTGATTTTGATGCAGTTATGAGAGATGATTAGGGGCAGCAGTGCTCTTTGTTTATTTTGTAAATTTGTATTCATTATTGACATACGATATTGTATTTTGATTTTCATAGCAAACTAAAACTTTAAAACTATATGGCAGCAATGTAGCCTTTGGGAATTTTGATATAAGTTTATAAATTATAACTTGGAGGTTGTTTCATGATTTGTGTAACTGTATGTTAATTTTGAATGCGTATTGAGTCATTGACTATTGACTCTATTGAGTATTGGCATAATGTTGAACACAAATGTTATATGTTAATGTTCTATAATGTGTATTATGCATGCCTTATTCATGTTATCTATTGAATATTTAAAATTTCCCTATATTTTTTAAATTTTCCCTATATTTTTATATAGCCGTCCCCTGTCGTCCCTAATTTTGGCCTCAAAAATCAGAAACTTGGGGACTCGTCCCACCGTCCCCTGCCGTCCCCGTCTCGGAAACTTGGGGTAACCTTGCTATTTTTTAATCAAAATCCATAAAAAAAATTCATTTTTAATAAAAATCCATTCTAAAATCAAGTTTTTCATAAAAATCAATCAAAAACCCTATTTTGAAAAAAAATCCATAAAAAATTACATGAAATTATACAAGTCTAATTGAAAAATTGATTAAAGCAAAAAAAATCCAAAAACTAACCTTTCAAATCGGATATCTGATATTCGAATAATCCTGCTCACTATCTGCCCATGGCCTATGCAAATGGTAAATGATTTTAATAGCCCACAAATACATACATACTTATATATATATATGTGCCTCAAATCGGATATCCGATTTGGATCAGGTATCCAATATGGAAATATTAGTTTGGGCATTGCTTTGGAGCAATGTACTGACACCCAAGCCACAAAAAATTCAACTTGGTGTTTTTACGTTTTTGGGTCGATAAAAAAATGTAATTTTTTTCCCATTGCCACTTTTTGGCCCATCATGATCCTGCACATACCTTGGATCAAGCATCTACCATTTTTCTAACATGATGTGGATCAGATCTTGGTTGTTTACCCAAAAAATGTATGCTCACTCTGAGGCAACAAAACTTTAGGCCATCCATTGGGTGAGTATCCAAAAGAGGTGAGACACATATACACATGGTTGGTATGCACTCACTCACGCATGTGAGTGGCTATGGGAAAGTCATTCCTCAATTGGGCTTCCTGTCAAACCATAAAAAAGTTATACCTCCTAATAACTTTGATAAGGTGCCACACAATAATGCACTTCGAGCTTCATGAGACAAGAAAAGCTTTGTATGCTTGGAACTCATGAAAAAAAAAGATGGCTCCACAAGAATGCAAGATGTATTATTCAAGGTGGCCATATAACTAAAATTATAACTACAAAAATAGGGAATGTTCAAAGGAGTCTTTCTTATTTCATGTAAGGTATTTAACTTAGGGAAAATTATTCCTAATGTATCCAAGAGAGAATCAGTCAAAGAATAGAAGATTCACAACATAGGGGATGCAGTGTGTCACATCCAGCCACTAAGAGGAATGTAATATGCTATGAAAGATCATGCTCTTGAAAGGCATCACATCCAATGTCACCCAAAAAGAAAAATATGTGTCACATAAAGTAAGAAGAATAAACCATGAAACATGAAATTAAAAATAATAATGTCAATGTATGCCCCCACTTTAAGGAAATTGCTAAACACCACGCTGTGAGCAATTACTTTAAAGTAGCAAATGATAAATGCTAAAGAAGATATGAGAGCCAACTTGAAAATCCCTATGCCAAGTCACATGTTTCCAAGTAAAGCTACATCATGCAAAAGGAAAGAGAGGGGTTGCCCCCACAATGAAACTCCAAATACATGAGGAATATATGGATTTGGGGTTAATATGTTCTTGCTACAATGTTTTTAGAGAGCTCGAAATTGTCATCATTTCCCAAATACTCATAGAACTAGAAGAATGACACAAAGAGAGTGAAAATAAAGAAAAATCCTTTCGGGTCAACATGGAAGAAACATTAATTTCTTGATGCCTTATGTCATCCCCAAAAGGAAAAACACAAGACAAATGAAAAGATAAAGGAAAAGATTTTGGGTCAACATGGAAGTTACATGAATGTCTCGATGCCTTGCATTATCCCCAAAAGGAAAAACACAAGAAAAATGAAAAGATAAAGGAAAATATTTTAGGTCAACATGTACGAGACATGAATGTCTCGACGCCTCGTGCCATCCCCAAAAGGAAAAACATAGGACAATTGAAAAGATAAAAGAAAAAAGAAAAAATATTTATGACATAGGGAAGAATGAAGGAAAAAATAGGGGAATGTCACAAAGAGAGAGAGATACATCTATGGACAAATATTTTGGCACCACAAGACTCTCTAACACTTCTAAGGTTTTTCACCTAAAAGGAGAGAGGTATGCCAAAACTTGCTATGTCCCCACTCAAGAATAACACAAATATGAATGAAATATGCCTAAATGTAATGTCCTAAATGCAGTAAACTAATAAAATATATTGATTATTAATGCAAAACTAATGATATGTAAAATTTTTGAAAACACAATGTGATATACAAAATGACCTAGAAATGCAAGTAAACTATAACAAAAATGAATGAGACTGGAGAGGTGCACCTAGAAATTGGAATGTGATGTAGAGATGCTTTGAAATCCTATAGTAACCACTATTGAAGCCAACTAAGAGACTTATGCCAAGTTGAGCGACTTAGTCCTATTTCAGGGAAATTCTATTGGAATAGGTTTCAACCAAAAGGGTATATAGAACTGCATAAATCACTTTTCAAGTCTAGTAGTGAGACTAATTCACCACATATGGCTACTTAGTCCAGTTATGAATCTTAGGAAATTTGGAACAAGAATCTATAGCCTTCAATATGTACTTTTGTTCTTGATGAGTTTCTAGATCCGAATCTACAGAATCTTGTTTGTAGGTGATCTCCAAGCTTCTTTTAGAGATTTTCTGACTTTGAATGACTTTTATGGATTGATGAAACCTTTTAATACCTTGATATTTAACAAATATACATACAAGACCTGCAAAACACACATGCAAATAGGGGGAAATGGGTTTAGGGTTAGTGAATAAGGGTTTGCCTTGGTCAAACCTCGGTTTGGTAATTAAACCCTTGAAAATGAAATGAAATGAAAAGAGAATGATGAATGAAAAACATGAAATGTTACAACTCACCAAACCCTTGATGTAAAAATATGAAGATATGCAAGTAATGGCTCCAAAATGCTTGAATGCTAAATCACTTGATTGCTTGATAATTTATTGATTAATTAAGTGAATGAATTATGATATTAGAAGATGAAAAATGAGAGGAAAACCCTATATTTATACATGATTATACAAAATTTATCAAAAATACCACATCATAGGCTAACCTCAAGATCTAGAAAATAATATCCCACCAAAATTTTGAAATAATTTTGATTTTTGTGTCAAGTGGGACTAAGTAACCCCTAGTGGTGACTTGGTCCCACTAGGGAAATTTTTATGGGTGTCGAGTATTAAAGTGCATTAATTAATGTTTAACGGGATTATTGTCTAAAACACACTTAAGTAGGCATTGCAAGTGCATTAAGGGGTCATTCAAACATAAGAAAAGGGTCAAATTATTGATCACAAGCCTAGAAAAGCATGAAATTTTGTTACAACATTTTACAACACTTTGAAATAAGGCTTGGTAAGTGATAAAAAAAGGTTTTATAGGTGAATTATATTAATAAGATCCTATAAAAGTGTGAAAATGCATTACAACACTTCACAACACTTTTACAAGGAATCATAAAGTTCTTAATGATTCACAAGGACCCAAGACCTAATGTGAATGTGTTGACCACATTACAACATTAAATCTAGGAAAAATCAAGCCAAAATCACAAGGAGGGACTAAACATGAAGAAAAAGTACAAGGGTTATTTTTTTTGTGTCCACATTTAGCCCCCAATTTAGTGGGAGGATGAACCTACTTCAAACCCACACTAAAGTAGACGCACGTGCAATCAAGAGGAGTTCCCATGAACCAATTGTAACAAGATGGGAAAACAACAATCAAGAGGGGTGATCAAGCCCCCAAGATCAAGATCTCATGAAAAACCAACATAAGTGCAAAGGGAACACACATGATATCAAGAACAATGACAAGGCACACACACAATGACAAAGATGAAAGAGAGACAAATGAAAGAAAGAATGAATTAATCGGATCAAGCTTCAACCATTTATCCAACACAATGTGGATTGGATCTAGGTTATTTTTCCAGAAAAAGAAATGGATACTCACTCTGAGGTGACGAAACTCCTGGCTATTTGTCAGGTGAGAAGGCCTAAAATGTGAGAAACACACACTCATGGTTGGTATGCTCTCACACACACATAGGTGGCTATGGGAAAAGTCATGCCTCGGAATTGGCTTCCCGCTGAACCATACCAAAGTTATACCTCCTAATAACTTTAATAAGGTGCCACAAAATAAAATGACTTTTCAAGCTTCATGAGACAAGAAAAACTTCATATGCTTGGATCTCATGAACAAACACAATGGAACCATAGGCATGCAAGTTGTGTTATGCAAGGTGGTCATATAACAAATGTAAAATGCAACATGTAAAGGATGTTCAAAGGATTCTTGCTTAATTCATGCGATGTCTTTAACTTAGGGAACATTGTGTCTAATGTCTCCAATAGAGGACCAATCAAAGAATAGAAGATTCACATCTTAGGGGATATAGTGTATTGCATCAGGCCACTAAGAGGAATGTAATATGATAAGATAGATCACTCTCATGAAGGAAATCATACCCAATGTCATCCATAAAGTGACAAACACATTGTATGAAGTAACAAGGATACACTACAAAGAGAGAAAAAGAAAAATAATAACGCCAATATATGCCCCCACTTTAAAGGAATTGCTACACATTGTTCTGTGAGCAATTACATTAAAGTAGCAAATGAGAAAAAATCCAAACAAGAAAGAAAGACATGAGAGTCAACTTGGAAATCCCTATGCCAAGTCATATATTTCCAAATAAGGTTGCATCATGTAAAAGAGAGGAAAAGAAAGGGGTTGCCCCCAAAAAGAAATCACCAAACACATAAGGGATCTATGGATTTGGGGTCAGTATGTTCTTTGTAGTAATGCTGTTTAGAGAGCTCAAAAATACCATCATCCCCCAAATACATAGAATTGGATGAATGACACAAAGAGAGCGAAAAAAAAAATGAAAAACCTTTTGGGTCAACATGAAGAGACATAGGGTCTCTCGACACTTTGTGTCATCCCTAAAAGGAAAATACAAAAAAAATGAAAAAAAAAATGTGAAAGAAAAATGAAAAGCTTTTGGGTCAACATGAGAGAGACATGGAATGTCTTAATGCATTGTGTCATCTCCAAAAGGAAAACACAAGACAAAAAGGAAAAAAGGAATTTTGTCAACATGAAAGAGACATGAATCTCAATTCCTTGTGTCATCCCCAAAAGGAAAATAAAAGAAGGAAAAAAAGGAAAATAAAAAGGCCTTTTGGGTCAACAAGAAAGAGACAAGAATGTCTCAATGCCTTATCATCCCCAAAAGGAAAACACAAGAAAGTCAAAAAGAAAAAGGAAAAAGTGATGTATGACATAGAAAAGAATGAAGGTACAAATAGAGGAATGGCATAGAGAGAGAGAAAATCAAATGGCACATCACAGGGGATCACATTATGCACATGAAAAAACCTAAAAGAAAAAAGAAAAAGAAAGTGCAAAATCCTAGTAAGGAAAATGTGAGTCAATCGTCGAGCAAGTCATCTGCATCCCAGTCTTATTCGGTATAAGTGAAAGGTGAATAACACAATTGAGGGACAATGAAAAATGCATTACTAGGGAAAGGCTAGCAACTTCTTGCCCCAAATGAGTGTAGGAAAAAAATGAGTTGAGGTAGGTGATGGTCCAAAGGTCATGTAATAGTGAGAAAAGAATGTTCTACAACTATTAAATGACATAGAGTTGGAGGGTGGTTTATGGAATTATTGGATAGAAATTATATCCATCAAAATGATACTTTCTCAGTATTTCTTTCAATTGATGACACCATTGATTCTATGTCCAAGAACATGATGATATGAAAAATGTGGAACATTAGCATCTTTAGGATATATCACCAACCTATTCATAGGTGGTAATAGTATGTGTCCTTTGTTTAAAAGTATTTGCAATTTCCTTTCACATTCAGGTGGTGGATGGAGAGGAAACTTGAATTTTTGTAACTTGTAAGGCCTTTTGAATTTGCTAAATTCACCCTTTTCTCCAATGGAAGGAGGAGGACCTAAGGTGATCTTATCATCCTTGTCATTGTTATCAAGTAAGGGTTGCTCTTGAGGAAGAAAGAAATTCAGATCGGGAGAGGAATCAAAGATCACTGTGCCATCATCACGAAGCCTCAGATATTCTCTAGGAGGCTTGTTGATATGAGAGGGATCTTAATAACCTAATATCATGGTGTTTTCATCTTTTGGATTATGTTCTAAGAGTTGATGAATGTCATGTTAAGTTGTTGTGTCACATCCTTGTCTACTCAAGATAGTAAAACATTTTCCATAGGTTTCTTCAAGGTTGACTGGAGTATTGGTGACTTTGTTATCATAAAATGGTTGAGGGGTTGCTTGTTTAGAAGAACTAGGTTTACCTAATGGAGGGAACTTAGGTCTTTCATTTATCTTAGGATGTAATTAACCAAACATATCAGGAGGTGGTACTATAGGAAGGCCATGTTGTTTCATGGATGGAGAAAAGGATGCATTAGATTCAAGGTTGTCAAGGCATTCATTTACAAACTTATTCATGTTGTCATCATCTTATCCAATGATGTAAACATCACAAGGAGGACATTCATGAGGATTTGAAGGAGCATGTGGAAGTTCAATGTCATTAGGATTGGTCTCAAAGGCACAACTTGACATGTCCACTAAGGATTTTAATGATATACAAAGCTTATTAAAACACATAGCCATGATGCAAAGCAATGAAAGCAAACTAAATGTAAGAAAATGAATAAAACAAAAAATCTGGAAACAGTGATAGAAATGTAACAACAAAAAATAGAAATGCAGAAAAATGATCTGGAAATGACATAAATTATAGTGGAAAATGTGTAAGTGGACTGTCACCTAAGGTGACGAATTAGTCCAACTAGTGATTTTTTTGAGAATTTTCAGAAATTTTTAATTGATTTTTATGCTTTCTAGGTTGTCAAATGCAAATACAATATGAATATGCAAAATTTTGTGAAGTTTTAATGAAATGGAATGCAAAAATGCAAGCTAGATGATCTTTTCACTAATGCAATTTTGAAAACCGTAGGATGCAAGTTAACAATACAAAATGCAATGCAATACTAATGTAAGCTATTAATAGGATGTAAATGCACTTGAAATATGAAATATAATGTTCTAAAGTTGGGTTCACCAAAATTTGTACAAAGATTTTGGCACCACAAGACTCTCTAACACTTACATGGTTTTTCACCTAAAAGGATAGAGATATACCAAAACTTGCAATGTCCCCACTCAAGACTAATGAAAATATGAATGAAATATTCCTAAATTTAATGTGATAAATGAAATAAACTAATAAAATATATTGATTATTAATGCAAAACTAATGAAATGTAAATTTTTTGAAAACACGATGTGATATGCAAAATGACCTAGAAATGCAAGTAAACTATCATGGAAATGAATGAGACTGGAGATGTGAACTTGGAAATTGGAATGTGATGTAGAGGATCTAGAATCTTGTAGAAATCATTATTGAAGCCAATTGGGACACTTACACCAAGCTGGGTGACTTAGTCTTGTTTCAGAAAAATTTTGCCAGAACAAGTGTCAGCCAAAAGGGTATCTAAAATTGGAGAAATCACTTTTCAATCCTGGCAGTGGGATTAATTATCCATAGATGGTGACTTAGTAAACCTATGAATATTGGGAAATTTGGGTTTGGAATCTATAGCCTTTAATCTGTACTTTTGTTCTTGATGAGTTTCTAAATATGAATCTGCAAAATCTTGTTTGTAGGTGATCTCCAAGCTTCTTTTAGGGCTTTGTTGACTTTGAATGAATTTGATGGATTGATGACACCTTTTAACACCTTGCTCTTTGAAAAATATTCATACAAGAGCTGCAAAAAACACATGCAAAGAGGGGAAAAAGGGTTAAGGGTTAGTGAATAAGGGTTTGCCTTGGTGAAACCCCGATTTGGTAATTAAACCCTTGAAAATGAAATGAAATGAAATGAAATGAAAAGATAATGACGAATAAACAACATACAATGCTAAAACTCACCAAACCCTTGATGTAAAAATATGAAGATATGAAAGTAATGGCTCAATTTTTTTGAATGCTAAATCACTTGATTGCTTGATAATTTCTTGATTAATTAAGTGAATGAATTATGAGATTAGAAGACGAAAAACGAGATGAAAACACTATATTTATACATGATTATAAAATTTCATGAAAATATCACATCACAGGCCAACCTCAAGGTCTATAAAATAATATCCCACTAGAATTTTGAAATAATTTTTATTTTTGTGTCAAGTGGGACTAAGTCGCCCTAGTGGCGGCTTGGTCCCACTAGAGAAATTTTAATGGGTGTCAGGAATTAAAGAGCATTAATTAATGTTTAACAAGATTATTCTCTGAACACACTTAAGTAGGGCTTGTAAGTGCATTAAGGGGTCATTTAAACATAAGAAAGGGTCAAATTATTGATGAAAAACCTAGAAAAGCATGAAATTTTGTTACAACACTTTGAAATAAAGCTTGGTAAGTGATAAAAAGAGGTTTTTTAGGAGAATTATATTACTAAGATCCTTGAAAAGTGTAAAAATGTGTTACAACACTTTTACAAGGCATCATAAAGTTCTTAATAATTCACAAGGTCTCAAGAACTAATGTGAATGTGTTGTCCACATTACAACATTAAATCAAGGAAAAATGAAGCCAAAATCACAAGGAGGGACTAAACACGAAGAAAAAGCACAAGGGTTAATTTTTTTCATGTCCACAACATAAAAAAAAATAGTACAAGTGGCTCACATTATGCACATACAATCACACAAAAGAAAAAGAAATAATACAAAGGACTAGTAAGGAACATGCAATTCAACCTATGAGCAGGTCATCCACATCCCAATAGAAGGAAAACAACTAGCCAAAGGGAAAATGAAAAATGCATTACTAGGACAAGGCTATCTAATTATTTCCCCCACTATGTGTAGGACAAGAATGACCTGAGGTAGGTGATGGGAAAGATCATGTAATGGTGAGAATACAAGATTCTACAACCATTAGATGAAAAGGAGTAGAAGGGTATGTTATGCAATCTTTGGGTAACAATCATTGTTATCAAAGTGGAATTTGATCTAGATTATTTTGAATGCACAATACTCATCAGTACTATGTCTGAGAGTTCTATGGTATTAGGAATGTGGAACATCTGCACGTTTAGGGTATATCCTTATCTTTTCTTTCATTAGTGGTAAGAGTATATGTCCTTGTTTTAGAATTATTTGTAATTTTCTTTTAGATTCAGGTGGGGGACAAGGGAATTTTAATTTCTTTAATTTATAAGGCTTTCTATGCTTTCTAGATTGACTAATTTGTCTAGTTGGGATTAGGGCAGTGGGTTTGAAGATCTCCTTGTCATTGTTATCATCATTTTGAGGTATTTGTTGTTCTTGAGGAAGGAGGAAACTTATATTTGGAGGAGGATCTTGATATCCTAATCCTTTTGTATCTTCATTCATAATTTTCTCTAAGAGTTGATGAATTTCATGTTCACTTATTGTATCACATCCTTTTTTACTCAAGATCGTGAATCCTTTTCCATATGTCTCTTCTAGGTTGATGGGAGTGTTGGTCACCTTGTTAACGTAAAATGGTTGAATGTTTGCTTTACTAGAGGAGCTAGGCTCACCTATTGTAAGGAACTTAGGTTCAACTTTTGTTTAAACTTCAGGATGTAAATAACTGAACATCTCAAGTGGTGGTATTATAGGGGGCATTGGTTGTTCCATGGATAGATAAAAGGATGTATTATCTTCGAGGTTGTTAAGGAAATCATTTAGGGATTTATTCATTCTATCATCATCTTCTCCCATGATGTCAACATCACGAGGAGGACATGCAATAGGAGTTGAGTGAGCATGAGTAAGTTCAATTTCACTAGGTTCATTTCAAAAAGCACAACTTGACACATCCACTAAGGATTTCAAGGACATCCACAGTTTACCAAAGCACATATCCATGATGAAATGTAATGCAAATTTTAGATTCTAAACTATACAACAATGTGAAATGAAATGTTCTAGATGCAATTTTAACTAGATGCAATGAAGTAAATGAAACAAAAATTCTATAAACTAAAATAGAAAGTTATCAAGAACAAAAAAAAGCATAGAAATAGATTTTTAAATTTTGGAAAATGCAGTCTAAAATATGCACTAGGACTAAATCACCCAGAGGGGCATATGAGTCCTAGTGAAGGTTTTTTTTTTTAAATTAAAAAAAAATTAAGTGATTTTTATTTTTTTATTTTGTATGATCTATAACCTAAGTGAAAATGTAGTTTTTAGATGATTTTCAATGATGAAAGATGCAAAAATGCAAGCTATATGCACTTCAACTAATGCAAAATTTAGAAACCCTAGAATGCCAATTAACTAGTGCAAACCCTAATGCAAAGTTAATGCAAGCAAGCTTTAGGATGATGATCCACTCCAAATTAGAATTATGATGTTCTAAATGCAAGTTCACCAAAATTAAATATTGAATTTTTTTGCTTCTATGCTTGGGAGATAGAATAACAATCTTCACACTCTCTCATTCAAGGAAAACCCTAGAGATCTCAATCTAAGATATGTAAAGAAGAAAGATATATTACATTAGGCATGTCCTAGGTTCTAATTATAAAATATAGAGGGGTTCACCAAAAATATAGGGCTTGGAAAGAGAAATGAAATGGAGGATCTAATGCTTAACCCGAATATAATGCAATACTTCACTAAATGACCTAAAAATGCATGTAAATAAAAACAAAAAGCTGAGAGATGAAAGGTGTGCACCTGGAAAATTGAAGAAGGTTGGATGAAGGCTTGAAATGCTTAAAAAAATAATTTTAAATCTTGTTGGGACTCATACGCCAGTCTGGGTAAATTAGTTCTAGATTAGGGTTTCTAGGTAGAAACAAGTTTCTAGCAATGTCGATTTTGGATCTGCAATTTTTTTGAAATTGGCCTATACTGGTGTTCATAGGCCAGAAGTGGCATATCATTCTAGTTAGGTTTTTTGGGAAATTAAAAGTCTAATTCTACTCTTCTATGTTTACTTAGTCCCTTCCACCTGATTTTCAGATTTAAATCTTCAATTTGCAGCCTATAGGTGTTCTCCAATAATCTCTAATGCAAGGTGATAACTTTGACAAGTTTCAACACTTTAACAACTTTCTTTTGAATAAATTTTCAACCTAAATCTTAAAATCACACACTAAAGAGAGGGAATTTTTTTTTTTGTTAGTAGAAAGAGGTTTTCCTTGGTCAAACCCCATTTTGGTAACCAAACCTTGAAATGAAATGAAATAGGAAAATAGAATGATGAATGAACAATATGTAATGTTGCAACTCACCAAACCCTAACAATATTTAGTGCTACAAAAATGTATGAAATGGCTCCAATGGATGTAGATCTTGAGTTGAATTCTAGCTTGAATCATGAAACCATACATCACAAATGTTAGCTCAAACACAAACATGATAAATGATGCTTGATGCTTGAATAACGATCTAAAACACTTCATAATAAACCCTTGAAGATTCTTGAATTCTCTTGTGAACTCCAATTCGCTATAATGCATAAATACTTGAAGGATTAGGATGATCTCTTAAATTCTTACATGAAAATGAGTGAAAGAACCAAGTTGTATTTATACTTGTTTATGCAAAATTTCTTGAAATTACTATAGTACAAGCCGACATTAGATCTAGGAGGATAAAATCCCACCAATAATTGGAATTAATTTTAATTTTGGGCTACACAAGGCTCATATGCTCAAGGTGGCGTATGAGTCCCATTAGGCATAAATTATGGGACCATTCTAAAAAATTCTTAGAAAGGTGTAAAATCTAGATTAGGACCCAAAACCCTAGGTGGAACTCATACGCCCAAGGTGGTGTATGAGTCCCAGATCACTAAATCTAGGCCACACAACCTAAAAACACTTGAATTATGATTTGATGTTGATTTATGTCGAGATTGTCCTAAAAAAGATGCATTAATTAAGGCTTGTGGATGGAAAATAAGGGCAATTAAAGCATAAAGAAGCCCAATTATTTAACAAAACTCTAGAAAAGCATGAAAGTGTGTTGCAACACTTTATAAAACTATAAATAAGGTATGATTAAGTTTATTTAGTTTACAAGGGCCCAAGACCTAATGTGAGTGTGTTAAACACATTACAACACTAAGTCAAGGCATCATTAAGCTCAATTTTATAAGGAGGTCTGAAACAAGTGTGAAAATGTCACTGACGATATTTTTTGACACTGCACTATTTAACTATTTCTATATTAATATAGTAAATAAGCTTCTAGCCTTTACCTAAAAAAATATCTCACATAAAAAAATTAATTTTGTATCAAAGTAACAAAGTTTTTCAAACACAAATGAAATTATATATCTAGAGAGAGAGAGAGAGAGATACATACATACACTAAAACATAATTGATATATATTTTAAAATATACTTCTATATCACTCTTAAATAATTAAAATAATATCATTATAATACTTGATTTCTTATAATACCTATTATGGGATCTGTTATTTTCTTATGGCAGAAATGATTAATTTGCAAGATTGGGGGATGATTTAAAGTTCATTAATTACCTAAATTATATGAACTTGTAGACATGTAAAATTGACCTAACACTTATCACACACACTAAAGGACATTTTCACATCATTGACATCATTATTATCAAATATCACTTCATTTCACATCAATTGCATCAAAAACCCTAATTTCCTCTATTAATTGAATAATACAACATTATTTAATTAATTCACTTTTCCATCATATTTGACTAATTAAATAAATTCCATTTATTTAATGAAGTCCTAAAACCCTATTTTTGATATTAATTGAATAATATGACATTAATTAATTAATTAATTAATTCACATTTCCTCATTTTGACCAATTAAATAAATTACATTTAATTAATAAAGTCCTAATCTAACTTTATTTCATCCTGATTAGTTAAATAACACCAATTATTTAATTATGTCACTAAATCACTTTATTCCCCTAAGTCGATTGAATTATTAAATCATAATAATTTAATTAACTCACTTTCCCTCCAAATTTGAGTAAACTATTCAAATCATCATAAAACATCAAATCAAACTAATGTAACTTTGTTTGCAAAAATCAAACTTGATGTGCACATTCCACTCCAAAATGAATTAGTTAATTAAATCAATTAGTTAATCTATCTCAACCACTTTCCTAATTGAGAAAATTATGATCCCTTGATTTCTTAATCTATTCCTAACTAATCAATCTATATTCATGAATGATCAATCTATTCATGACTGATCAATCTATATTCTCTGACTGATCAATCTATTTCTCAATCCCATAGATTATTCAATCTATTTCTTCAATTGCACTAATCATGTAATCTATTTTGCATAGATTATTCATGTCTAAATGCGCTCAACATCTTTCAACCATCGATCTTGATTCAACATTGTTTAATTTTGATCATTCATTTCAAATCCTAGATTCTATATATCAAACCTCTTTCCTCACAAAAAAGGATCGAAGAACCAATCTATTTTGCACAATGAAGTACTACCCAGATCATAATCGCCATTAAAAACACTTCAACACATTTCTTCGATCAACACACGAATCACATCAAAGCTTCTCACATGCAATAATGGAGGCTTCACAGTAATATGAACAACCTGGCATCTTGTGAACACACTCTAACATGGCATGGTAACCTTTCTTTTATTTTTGAATTCATTTTGATAATTGTAGGACTTCATTGTGTGTTTTTAATAACTTAGAAAGTCATGTCATGAGTGAAGGAATAGATCTCGATTAGATTTTTGGTTTAGATTAGCTTCTATTTCATTGCATGTATCTTGTTTATGCTCTATGATTTTCCCCCTCACACATTCTGGCACACCTGGTGGGACCATAGTCCTCAACACTAATTATTTCATGAGCTAATTTTGAAGCTACAGGTCCTAGAGGTGCTCTAGAAAAATATTCACTCACAGGTTCCCAAAAACCTTTGTTTGTGATTACACAAAATTGGCATGGTTGACTTTGTTTCTAGTGCACTTGACACTATTTATTGTGCTTCTAACATTTCTTTGCGCTTCTATCTTATGACAAAGAGCATTTTTGATTTTTTTCAGCACATTTTCCTTTTGATAGAGGTCGCACTTGATTGTGTTTTTCTTGTTTTTTCTCTATTAGACTTTTGTCTAAAAGTTGAATGTTAGATTTCAATTTATGACATTAACAATTTTTCAATCTGGGTGTTTGATAGGTATCAATGTGTATTTTTGTAGGATTTGTAGAAGCATAATTGATTTTTATCCACAAATGATTGACACATTTGTTACACGTAAGACGAACAGTCAAAGAGTTTCAAATATTCAATGCTTTTTAAGTTATAAATCCTTCATTTTGGTGCTTAAAAAGAATCCTAGAAACAACACATTTTTTATTTAAGTGCTCTAAAATGAATCATTTTCAAAGCTTTCTCAAGTTAGGAGAATTTTCATTCTGTGCTTAAAAAGAACTCTACAAACAACACATTTTTTATTTAAGTTATCTAAAATGAATCATTTTCAAAGCTTTCTTAAGTTAGGATAATTTTCATTTGGTGCTTAAAAATAACCCTACAAACAAAAAATTTCAATTTAAGTGCTCTAAAAATAACACTTTCCAAGATTTCATAGTTAGAGAATTTTCACTTGGTGCATAAAAATAACAACACAAACAAACAATTCAGTTGGTTCTTTAAAAAGGTTTTTTAGCTTTCAAACTAAACACTTGGAATGTTTTATTTTCTTTTTGTTGACCACAATGATTTCCTTTTGTTGACGAATTATTGCACTCATTTTTGTTGACCAAGTAAGACCAGGATCTAGGAACACTCAAATTTTTGGCTTAAAAAAATGAACAAATCATTCTTTGTTTTGCACATTTGTTATGGTATTGAATGATATCTAGAACACTTACATTGGATGCTTTTAGAAAAGAACCATTGATATCATATTCATAATTTTTTTGGGGATAGCACCACTTGAGACACTTAAAAATAATCAAATTGCTATGAAGTGTATTTCATGCATTCCGTGTTTGGAAAGCTAGGTGTTTGTCTTCGCCCCTCACACCTTTTGGTGATCTTGGATGAGAAAAAATATCTTGAGCTTCACACTTTTATTTTCAAAGCAGACCTTTTTAGAGAGCCTGCCTTTTGAGACACATCTCACACTAGAGAACTCAAAGGTGACCTAGGTGGTTCTCTCATTTTGGACTACTATATAAATTATTGTGGGTGTGAGGGAAGTTCTCACCCAGTAGGTGATGTTGTTTTATATCAACTAATGTTTCCCCTAGTATCTGTGTGATACGTTAAAACTCGAAAGGGTTGGGAGGCCTCTTAATTGAGTGAATCACTGCATGTATAGACATTTGAAACTAATAATCCTAAAATGTTACTAAGATCCAAATTCTTGTAGAAGCTACCACTTTTTTCCAAATCATACTTTGAAGTGGTACATCAAAATTTACTTATGAGAAGTTACTTACCAAGTCCAACTTATGGTTGAGCATACAAAGCCTCTCCATTTGTTGCATTTAAAATAATGCCTTCAAGGCATGAGGCAATCCTACCTAGGAATAAGTTCCTATCCCTAGGGTGTACTTTATTTTCACAAAAAAATTCCAAATTTGTTCAAATATCAAACAATGTGCTTGAATTTAAAATGAACATATCAAAACAAACACTAAATATATGGTTGAATTACAAACCCTTTGACTTAGTGCATGCTTTTAAAACTATCCCTATATTTGTAATCCTTAAGGATTTCCTTAAAGGTTTCTGAATATTCATGATTTTATTTCAAGCTACAATGGCTCAAAGTAAACGTTGAAACTATGGCTTGGGTATCACGATTTCACAAGTTAAATCTATAAACATACAGGTCACACAAGTACATACATTTTAGAGTCAGTCAAAGATTGTTGTATCACTTGCCACATCTAGAAACAAATCAAGACATCTAAAAACTACAAGAAAAAAATCAACATTGCTGCCAAATACTAAAACTAGAAGACAAATTTGAACAAAGGTCACTTTTGCTACTATTTCTAGTGCTTTTGACTAAGACCTGGTTGCACTTGCAAGAAAAAATCTCACTTTTTCTCTCTATCCCATAAATTCCACTGTTGAAAAACTATTTCATTTGACAAAACCTATGCACTTGATGCAAAAACTAGTGCACTTGCCACTTTTTCTTAGAAACCATCAATATTGCTCTATCTTGCTAATAATTAGGAAAATAGTATGAAGATGGTTACAAGGTCCTTATTCAAACAAAACAATTGGAAACCTAAATAGATCATATAGTCCTTCATCCATATTCAAACTCCATACTACTTTTGGAAATCAAAATCAAACCAAAGAAACTTGGATTATTACCTCACTTACGCTTCTAAGATACTAACAATTACTTGAACCTCATGGATAGTTCAAGTAATATTTCCACAACATATCCTTTAGAAGAAGAATTGAAATATCAATCTAGTCCACTCAGTTGAGTTCTGAGAATATTGTCAACCTAAAATAGCACTGAAACCTTAGGGTCTTGAGCTTCATAACAACCATATCAAAACATCAACACTTTCACCATATGACCATTTGGTGACTAGTTGCTCTAGTGCAACAACCAAACCTTATAGCACCAATCCTACAACCAAGTCTCACACACATTGAAGGTGAATAAACAGATATCATTACAGTTTAAGGACCTTCATATTTGATAAGAATGAAACATCAAACTAGTGGAGAAACATAGCAACATATTAGATAAGGAGGAAGAGAAAGCAAACCTAGTAGCTAGAAGACATCTGTTACCACCCCCTGCATGGAAATAGGAATCTATCCTTCATGATCTCTGGCAAGAGAAAAATCCTTAAACAAAAATTCATATTCTGCCTTTTAAAGAGGCACCACAACTCGAGGTATATCAAGAGACATGCCTTGAAGATTTACCACAACTGGGACAACTTGGTAAGAAATCGTTACACTCACTCTTCAAGGAATGAACTAGACTAGTATATCCAATTTAGGCATGTATTTCTATCTCCCACATTACAATAGACACCATCATAGTTAGGGGTCACAAAAAATTCACAAAAGCATGAAAATCGTTTATGACAACCATGTGGTCACAACATAGAAAGAACATGGAATCCAACAAAAGAAAACACTATTGTACCACTGATAAAAACCACAAACGATAGAAGTAACCCATGGGGATATAAACCAAGTAACCTTATGATAGGACATTGAGCATCATAACATCCCCCTACAACATGTCAACACCAATCTATTACCCAAATCACTCTTATCAAGGGTCACAACATCAAGTAGGGAAACAACATCAAGGGTTTCAAAATCAGCATCAAGGAATAAGTCCAGAACATTGAATTTCCCTAAATGAAATTAAGAAAAAGATTGAGGAACTTGAATGAAATAAAAATAGAATGAATCCCCAATACCATGTTCAATGTCTAAATATTGCATATCCACAAAACACGAACATCATTCCATAAATGCCTCAATTATACACCAATAAAACTTCCAATATCATCGAAACATTGATTCATATCAACAACAAAATCATCAACCACAACATCAAGTGAATCAACAACAATGGTCACAAAATAAAAATCAAATCCATCAACAATATCAAACTTCAAATTAGGAAATTCCATCTCAAAATCCATCTCCAACACACCAACCTTACAATCAAACCATAATACTAAACATGAGTACACTCCTTTAGGGGAGCCAATTGAGGGTGTGTTAAACCAATTAGTTAATGCCAAACTTATCACACTTCCAAAAATTTCATGAAGTGGTAAACCTAGCATCAAATTCACATTGCACAATGACAATATCTATTGTAAATACCATGGAGTAAAAGGTCATGATGCATAAGAATGTGTTACACTCAAAAGTATCATCCAAGACCTCATTGATCAAGGAGAAATAACTATTGAAGACGACATTCAAGATCCATTTTCCAATGACCATATTGACAATATCTCAAACTCAAATGTTGAAAACAATGATCAAGATCTATTTATCACTGATAGCATTGACAATATCTCTACATCATCTAATGAGAAAGAGGACATACATCAATAATTTAATCCCAAGCATTATCAAACTCAATCACCCAAGTCTAGCAATGATCCAATCCAAGAAATATTGACATCATCCAATCTCATGGTAGTACATATTGATAATCAAGAGACTCTTAATCCCACACTTATACACAATGTAGAAAATATAAGCCAAGATCTATTACCCATATGCCCACATTTTGAGAAAATCCAAGGATCCTTTCAAGCAATCCTTTCTTTGAAATTGATCCATGTCAAGAGCATGAACCAAAGCATATTGAAGATAATACCACACAAAGTCAAGATCAATAATCCTTATCATCAAAATACTACAATGACTTGGTAGATATCTTCCAAGACATCCAAGGTTTTCCAAAATAAGAAAAATCCATACACCAAGCACACATACATCTACCCATGAGATGCTTACTCCTAATGGACATATAGATGATCTTCATCCAAAACAAGAGTCTCTACTCTTCATATCATAAACAAGGAACAAGAGTCGCCTAATCTTAATATCTTTACACATGATCAAAGCATAGTAGAATCTTTAGAAATATCTAAAATTGATCAAGAAGAAGCATTCAAATCAGAAACATCCTTCGGGTAGATTGAAGACATCAAGTGTGAAAATATGGAGCATAGTATCTTAAAATTAGAAAACATAATTAATAATCCTAAGCAGCAAAGCATTGGGTATACAACAATCAAAGAAGCATCAATATATTTTGAAGGGGCATCAAAATTTGATATTTCACAATATCAAGTTGAAGATATCAATAAAGAAGTTATCCCACATATGAAGGATCCTATTAGTGAAGAAGCTATCACCTTTGAAGATCCAAGATCCACAACAAAGCAGAGAAGGATTTGCACCTTGTTTCCAAGGTAAATTGTATCTTATTGAATTTTTTTTTTTTTCAACAGATGGATTATCAAGGTAGAGGATTAGGCCTACATGAACATGGTATCCTAGCACCAGTGTAGATTATTGAAAATCCTAAACATCAGGGTCTTGGTTATTCAACAATTAAGGGATCTAAACATATCAGTAATACCTCTATAATACTAGGGGAAACTTTATCTAATCCAAGCATCAATATAGAGAGCATGAAGAATACTTATGATGAAATTGTTACCAATGATACAACTAGCCATATCATGAATCTCTATCCACATATTCTTCCACCCTCTAATTGGGACCAACAACAAGACAAAAAGCTATACCTAAGAGCAAAAAAAAGTCATTGAAGCAAAATAATCAGCAAAAAAAATGGAAAAGAAAGATTTAAATGGATACAAAAGAAAAAGAAAGAAAATCATCCCTATCAAAATCCATTAGTCAAAGAAACTATGGGGAAAAATCAAAAAGGGAAGTTCATCCATCAAAAAATTCCAACAATGCAAAAGAAAGCTTCAAGAGCAACCTACAAGGTATATCAAGATGCTGGTCCCAATAGAATCTCCATATCCACCTATCATTGCTCATCGTCTCATGTTTGGAAAATAAAAGGCTCCATACTATCAACCAATCCATTTGAATCTTGTATGCCTCAATGCATTTGACCATCCATGATATCCAGATCTCACATTGACTAGGTATTGGTAGAAACTCTTTATAATAAGGATTCTAATGGAACTCTATCATGATGTGTGCATCAAGGTAAGGTTAACTCTAGTATCGAGGAAGATAAGAATTATAAGGGGTTACATTCAAGTGCTCATATCTTAGCAAAAAAACTCCTCCAAGAAGGATATCATTGGCACATCATGACAACAACAATAACTGTATCAACACTAGTAGCATCTACAATAGCACCACCAGGTGGTTTAACACAAGCAAAAGATTGTCACCATGATGAAAACATGGTAAACATGCATATTTTGTGACATCAAAAATTAATTAAAAACAAAAAAAATAAAGAAAATAGTCAAGAGAAAAATTATCCTCCAATGATCTTAGTATGGTGGCACTTTGGACAAGTACCATGGTGAAAACATGGAAAACAAGTGTCATGTGTAAAATTGAGCTTCTATGTGCACCATTTTAGGTGGAAGCATCTCAGCCTATCCACAATAAATCTAATCCATTTTTATCCAAATCCAACTTATCTTGATCTTGACAAATTTTTGGTGTACACTTTACACTTGCTTATGGAAAAAATCTTGACATGCGTCACTATCATTGATCCTATCCTATCTAACATTATCTGAGCCATGAGGCATTGTACAAAAGGGAATACTCTATCCAAACATGTTATCCTATCACAAGATAATCCATCACCTACACTACTAGACACTAGGGGGCAAGTACTTACATCTTTCTTCAGAATAAATCTTGATGTATGTCTTCTAGCTCACGTTGTGATCTAGGCATTTTCCAAACAACAAGGTGTGCCACATGGTACCCTTCTTCATACCATCAAATAGGTATCCCATCAACACACCACTAGGGTAACCTTTAAAATAGTTCATCCCAAGAACAAGGTGTACCACCAATGCACTACCAAGGTAACATTCAAAGATGCCAACAACATGGATTATTCCTTCATTTTAAAATAAGAGGGTAAATTTTTTATTGCATTAGAACAACATTACAAAGTCCAAAGAAAGAAGCCACAAAGGGGCCCAATAATACAAGAATTAATTCACACCCAAGAAACACCTCATATCCTCCACAACCGACTCCTCAAGAATAGCCGCCATGTCCTCAGGAAGGTTGCCCCAATCATCCACATACCAAGAATTAGTCCTCTCTAATGCCCATCTATCCAGCCCATCAGCCGCCCTATTCCACTCTCGCAGAATATGATGGAAAACAATGGATTCCAAAGAAGAACACATGGAAATAATCTGCTTGACAACCACAAAAAGCTTCCAATTCACATCCTCCAAATTTCACTTATTCAACATATCAATCACCACCTAAGAATCAAACTCACAAACAATCCGCTGCCAACCAAGGCCAACCGTGCACTCCAACGTCAAGAGAATAGCACTCGCCTCCATAAGGTTATTAGTTTGCAAGCCATGATATATAGAGAAGAAAAAAACCACCACTCCAAGGCTATCCCTACCAATACCACCAACCCCAACATGCCCAGGATTACCTTTGGACGACCCATCTATATTAATTTTTAGCTCCCCAGAGCTGGTGGACACCAAAAGCCCTCACGAGCAACCCTCTCATGCCCATGCCTACAATGCACTTTTCTCCAAATACTCTTGTCCCCTGTGACAAGACCCAGGGAATTAACAACACCCAAGTCCCTAGGATCAATCAGCACAGACAAGTCACACTTTGCAGTCAAAGTCTCCTATAGAGCCCCAAGAATTTGCCTCCAAAGTTGCCCCATGAGTAATTTTTTATCCAAGAAAATTCTTCTGTTATGCTCCAACCAGATTTTCCAAACAATTAAACTAGAACCAATGCTCCAAGAAATTTTAAGAAAAGAGGTTTTGGCAGGAGGAGATCCCTGTCTCAACCAAAACTCCTCCAAAGAAGAAACATGGCAACACGGTAATCTCTAGAGATTCCACCAGTGATGCTAGATAGTCTTAACAAAAGAACACTAAAAAAAGAGATGCGATAAGCATTCTTCATGCTGAACACATAGAATACACATGGAGGGGCCCTGAAATCCCCGTTTCCAAAGATTGTCCCAAGTAAGACACTTACCTTGGACCACGAGCCAAGAGAAAAAATTACACTTAGACCAAGCAAATTTATTCCAAACATGCTTCCACCAAGTAACCTAGGAGCTCCCAAAAACTTGTTTATCTAGAACTTGATAACGAGAGGCCACCAAAAATTTTCCTTTCAAATCTGGACCCCAAGCAAGCACATCACTCCCCTGGAGAAAGTTGCAGGCACGACCCGATAAAATCTTAGCAAGCTCTTGATGATCCTCCACCACACCACCATGAGGCCATTCCAAGGGATCCTTCCATCTGGACACAGAAATCTAACCCAAATAATTTTGTGATTTGAATTCTGCCACATGACACCAACCTGCCTCCTCGAAAACCTGGCACAAATCGTAGAGGTGAGGATGAGAGGACACAATGGGTGGATGTCCATCCCGGGAATCATGCCAGAAGAGAGCATCCTGACCCCCATTGCAAATCCAAAAAAGACCCTTCTTAACAAGATTGGCACCCCATTTGAGGGTACTCCAGATCATAGAAACTTTCCCCTCTATACTGAATCCAACAACCTCCCTACTTTCCACTGCTCCCAAATATTTGAAGTTTAGAATTTTAGCCCACCCCATGTGTTGTTGTGAGCACCAGTGCCAATACAACTTAGCAGCCAAGGCCTGCCCACTCAAGTTCGTCTGTCGTAGACCAAGACCCCCCTCCTACTTTGGCCTACAAACAACATACCACCTCACCAAACTCCATTTTCTATGAAGAAGATTTCCAGCCCACAAAAACTAACGAGAAAATTTCTCAAAGTCCTTAACAAAGCTTGAAGGAGCAGAAAGAACAAAGCATCTATAAAGAGGGAGAGCTTGGACCACCGAATTTAGAAGAGTCACTATACCTGCTGAAGAAAGCCACCTGCAAGTCCAATGCCTGACCAATCTTTGAAACTTGTCAAGAGTCTCTTGCCAAAACCTTTTGGGGAGAGAACAAATGGCAAGAGGGATTCCAAGGTAGGATAAAGGAAGTGAACCAATCTGGAAACGAAGAATAACAACAATTATCCTTTGGATAACCTTAGGAGTATGGAAGGAATAAATGAAGGACTTCCCCTCATTAATGCACTGCCCAGAAGCTACCAAGTAACTGTCCAACACACTGCGCCAGTTGAGAGCCTCCTCAAACTTTTCCTTGCCCATCAAGGCAGTATCATCAACGAACTGAAGATGAGACTGAGGGGGAATGTCATTTCCCCAAATCCAACCCTGAAGCAAGCCGCTAGCAACTTGAGCATGAATGAGCCTTCCCGGGCCATCCACAAGAAGGATGAATAAGTAGGGAGATAGGGGATCTCCTTGCTTGAGGCCTCTAGAAGCACCAAAGAAACAAGTGGGCTCACCATTAATAAGCACCGAAAAGGAAGAAGAAGTGAGACAACTCCTTACCCAATCAATCCAACCCTCAGCAAAGCCAAAAGCTCCAAGAATTTTAAAGAGAAAGCTCCACTTAACATGATCATATGCTTTGGCCATGTCTAACTTGATAAACATAGATTTTTATTTTGAGGATTCCATAGAATGGATGGTCTCAACCACAATAACAACCCAATCCATGATATGCCTGCCAACAACAAAACCCCCTGCTCCTCAGAGATTAACCCACCAAGCCAAGGTTTCAACCTTTCCGCAATCAACTTGGTAATAATTTTATACACAACATTACATAGCGCAATAGGCCTAAAAAGATCCAAAGAATTAGCTCCCTCCCTCTTTGGAATAAGAGCTAAAAAAGTAGCATTCAGAGACTTCAACATCTGTTTATGCATAAAGGATTCTTGAACAACCTCTAAAAGGTCCAATTTAACCACTTCCCAGAACTCCTGAAAAAATTTGATAGGGAATCCATCAGGCCCCGGTGCTTTACCTTTCTTCATCTGGAACACAAAATTCTCAAGCTTTGACAAGGTAATAGGAGAGAGCAACAATTCATTCATTTCATTAGTCATCGGCTATGGGATACAATCTAAAATCCTTGCTTCATCCTCCTCCGTAGGAGGTGAATCCTCAGAGAATAAGGTAGAAACATACCAAATGCATTCAACAGAAATAGAAGTGGAAGAGGAAAAAATTTCCCCATCAGACAGCAAAAGTGAAGAAATAGCATTACCTTTACTCCGATCCTTAACTGAGTTATGGAAAAAGGAGGTATTCCTATCACCAGCCTGAAGCCATTCAATATGGGACTTCTGTTTCCAAAAAAAAATCTTCTCTTAGCTCCCATTCCTCAACCTCTTTAGTCGCAACAACCTCTAACAAACTCAAATCTTCTTAGAGGCCTTGATCACAAATCTATCTGGTAATTAGATCAAGATGATCCTAACCTTTCTATTTTTCTTGAAACAAATTACCAAAATGCTGCCTATTCCATCTCTTCAACCTGTATTTAACATACTAGAGTCTCTTTGAGAAAGAGTACATAGAAGTGCCATAAGATGGCTTCCCAAGATCCCACCAGCCAGGGAGCAAATCATGAAGAGATTCATCCCTAAGCCACATGAGTTGGAACTTAAAGGTTTGTCTAGCACACTGCTGAGGCATTTCAGCCACCAGCTTAATTAGCCAATGGTCAGAACCTCAACCATCTAGTATTTCAAAACTAGTCCTCCACTTGTCCCCCAGCCAAAAACTAGACACCAAGAATCTATCAAGTCTTTCCGAAATAGAAGCATCTCCAATTCTCCTATTATTCCATGTAAATAGACCATTACCCAGCTTGATATCCAAAAGATTCAGAGTAGAGATATTGTCTTGGAGCAGCAATGTAGAAGCCTCTAGCCTAGCAGTACCACCCCGCTTCTCCGCAAGCTCCATGATAGCATTAAAATCACCTCCAATAATCCAAGGATGGTAAGGAAATAGGCTACAAACTAAACGAATGTTGGACCACAAGAGGTGCTTGCCCTGCAACTCCACCGGCGCATACAGATTGGAGAGGAGAACAATTTCCCCAAATACAAAACAAGAAGCCACCATGGAAAGGGAGGATTTAAAAGACACCCACCATTGGGGGCAGATCTTCTGCGGGTTCCAAAAGCACGCCACCCCACTAGAAGACCCCTGAGCACCAGTGCATTGGAAATCACCATTCCTCCATAACTTAGGAGATAAATCCATCATACCTTCCATAGAGAGCTTAGTCTCCTAAAGAAAAAGAACATCAGGTGAATGAAGCCTAATCAAATCCTGAACAACTTTTTGTCTAGGGCCACTATTCAAGCCCCGTACATTCCAAAGAAAGAACTATCATTTCAAGGGAGAAGAAAAATGCGAATCCAGAGTCTTGACTGACCCCAACTCCATCAAAGTCTCCCCAATCATCTTAATCTTTTCCACATCCTTCTTCCTTCCCAGCTTATAATTTTTCTCTGGCCCCCCCTTTTAAGATCCTTTTGCAAAATACCCAACTGAGAGGATGACTTAATATTCTTCTTCCCCACCTCTGAACCTACTTTCTGCAAGAGGTGAGCCTTATCCGCACTATCTTTCACTGCCTCAGCACTACCACCCAACTTATCCTAAACCCCCATTTGTCGATCTATCACTAGGTTCAAAGTCCCATCAACATGCGGAACCACAATCACCTCTGAATTGAGCTTTGCCTGTCCAAGATCATTCCCAACCTCCTCTGTGCATGGCACTCCTATACCCCCCTCCTGTTGGGGAGTAAGCATTTCCTCCACTAAAGGGCCATGTTGATCCATATCCAAAGTCCCACGATCTAGATCTAAAAATCTCGGGTTCACCTCATGCTGGCTAAGGTCTTCCAGCACCTCGAATCTATTGAAGGTATCCTCCCCCTGCCTATCCTTCAAAGTCCTTTTATGACCTTTATTTCTATTTTGGCCTTTAACAGGAATGAAACCATCTTCGCTACCACCAAAGCCCTAAATGGGCTCCTTGCCCTTATCCACTCTGGGTGAATTATTTGAAGGTTGAGGAGGTTGAGCCTCCAAAGGCTTGGCCTTTGGACATCTGCGCTGGAGGTGACCGTACTCATGACAGAAATGACAACGGAAAGGTAGCATTTCATAATCAAGTTGTTTCACCCATGAACAATCTCCTGCACTCACTTCCAAAGAGTCTGGAAATGCCTTACTTAAGTCAATTTCTACACAGAATCAGGAAAAAGTCATTACCTTTTTGAATTGTGTAAGCTGTGATGAACCCACAGGTTTTCCTAGCTTCGAAGCTAATAAGTGCAACACTTCCTCGCGCCAACATTCCACAGGGAGCCTTGGAAGACAAACCCAAACTAGAACCCAATTCAGAAGTTCCTCCGCCGGGTTTAAGCCAACATGCCATGGCTTAATGAACAAGCCCACCTAGTTGTAAAAATACGGGCCCCCTTCAAAAACCCTATTTCGATCAGCCATGCAATCAAAAGTAACCATGAAATAATTATTTTCCAAGAGGTGGATCTCCATTTCCCCTTTAGGAATCCATGTCCTTTGAGCCCACGAGTCCAAGAATTCACAATAAAGAGAATGCCTTGAATAATAATTGATATCCTCTGCCAACATCTCCATTGAAATGACCACATTCGGCCTCTCTTTAAACCATTTGAGGCACCCATTAATCTTCAGACTTCTAGGCCCTCTTGCCGATCCCATCGCAACTTTTTCAGGTTCCACTGAAAAAATATTATTATGAAAAACCTTTGAGCCCTATAGAGATGGTTTCAAACCAAATGCCGAGCGGAAGTCCATTTTGGAGAAAACCCCAAAATATTCCCCTTGCAACATAGAGGAACAAAACCCTAATCTATCATGCAAACCCAAAAAAGCCCCAGAGGAACAGCCCCACACCTCCTCAGAGGAGGGTACACAAAACCACCAACCATATCGCGAAACACCCCCAACCCCTACACACCTCACCCCACACCAAACCCCACCTTCCACCACACCACACCCCACTAGAACACTCTAAACCCACACACGCCACAACAACCTTCCCAAACACCAAGCCCCAGCCACCAAATGTCGAAGGAAAACGAAGGTCGACCGCGAGCAGAGGAAGAAACCCGACTGCCGAGCACCCTCCAAACTCCACCCACCAATCATAGAACAAAATGGACCCCCTTGCACACAATCAAATTACCACCCCACCCAATGTATAACCAGGAAGCAAACTGGAATGAGCTAGGGCGCGAATGCCCTAACTCGGCACACAGAGAGTGACATAGAGAACGACGCCATCTGCTCCTTCCTCTTATTATCGATTATTCCTTCATTGAAAAATATAAGATATCAACATTTTATTTAACCTCATAGCTAGTTCAAGTAGATTTCTCACAACATATCCTCTAGAAAAATAAGTGAAATATAAATCCAAGTTTTCAACATCTTACACCCCAAAAAAAAGGGTAAAAATTAAAAAAAATCAAAAAACATAAAAACATCAAAAACATCAAAAAATAAAGAAAATAGTAAAGATAAATAAAATGTTCATCGAGTGAAACCACTTTATGGTGCTTCTAGAACAGATATCGTAGTGAAAACCTGACAAACAGGTGCTATATTTGAATAAGACTTGCATCATTATCTATCAGTACTATCCACAACATCCATCCATTCATCCCATAATAAAACATGTCCAACCATGGCCTATTACTAATTAAGGAAATTAGTCTTGTCTCCAACTGGATACAACTTCTTGAAGCTAGTTGTGGATTAGATCCTTGTGTATCCAAAAAATATTTGAAAAATAACAAAACCAAAAACATTCAAAAAACAACAAAATCAAAAACATCTGAAAAATAACAAAATTAAAAACATTTGAAAATATTAAAAAAACCACATCATTGCATTATTCCTTCACTCAAATAGTCTAAGATATCAACATTTTCTTGAACCTCACAACTAGTTCAAGTAGATTTCCTACAACATATCCTCTAGAAATGAAATTGGAATAGCAATCCAAGTTATCAATGTTGTTTAAAATCCCAAAAAACAAGTTTATGCTTTGAGTCAATTGGTCAAACTACATGGTCTTTGCATGTAAAATTTAGGCAAGGCTTAACAACCCCTAAGGAAATAGGTCAGTCCCCTTCTATCATGCTTTATAACAACTTAGTGAAAAAGAGAAAAAATCAAAAGAACATTCAAAATATACAAAATCGAAAAACATTCAAACCAAGTGAACTATGAGCCTCTATGTGTACAACATAGGAAAGGCTTATCTTTTATGAGACCTCGAGGCCCTAGGTTAGTCCTGTGAAAATAACAAAAGCATCATAAAACTTAGAAAATCAAAAATTCCTATTTCCATAATCATCACATAAACATATAAATGAGCTGAATTGAACAAGATATATAAATGAGCTGAATTGAACAAGGTATATCTCATATATATCATCATAAAAAAGGAGAATGTTATAGTACATCATCATCAATGAAACAAGTGTGATAAAGTAATACAAAATAATACATATATACAAGGCCTCACGGGGTCGATGAATGTATATAAAAAATCATGTCTACAATATGAAGTCTTTGAGTAATAAACATCATAAAGATAAAGTACAAATATAACACTACCCAATAGAAAAGGGAGGACTCTATAGACTAGGTTGTGGATCACCATCTAGATCTAGCTATCTAACAGGATGACCACCTGAATCATCACCACCACTCACAACACTAGGCTCTCTGAATCTCGATCGCTAATGTGCATGAGGAACAAAAGCATCATATAGATTCTGATAGTATGTATCCCTCTGTAAAAACTAATCCCGCTCGAAACGAAGACTATCACACTCTATCATTAGAATATCCCTCTTAGTGGTGACAACCTATAACTATGTCTTGACAACAAGATGAAGCCCAATCTTTGTATTGTGCTCTGCTCTGAAGCCATGCCACTTTTCTATCACTATGGAAAGTTGTGCCTCTTTGGCCTATCGCCACCCTATCTCCACAACCAACTATGCACCTCCATACCCAAGTAGTGGAGGGGGACCTATAACTTATCCCTAAACTTGAGGCATATAATCACCTTGACCACCTTGTGCACCATCCTGTCAGGCTGACCAAGTTGCTGAGATAGAATATCAAAACACTATCTCTCTCTGCGCTAACCTGTAATGCCTGCCCTACCAACTTCAGGATCACTGCCAAGATTTATGAATCTCAATGGAACAAGTTGTTCCCACCACTGATCAAAATCGGGAGTGGTTCCTAGATCCACTAAATCCATTGGCCAACCCCATTGGACTAGGGAAATTGCTCTAAACGTAGCAATAGCAACATCTTAATCAGCTTGTAGACCCCATACATAGACCTCTTTGGTGTTCCAACTGAATCGTGCCTCATATGTATCAAGAAACTAACCCTGCCTCTCCAAACTACTTGCATAATTTTTTAGGTAAATATCTCTCTAGAAGGGAGTGAGTGTGACCAATCAACCATCTAGTTTGTTGATAGTATACTAGCTACTCCTGATCCTCAAGCCATGCCTCACAACCCATATATGGTCTCCATATGAAGCCTAAAATATCATCAAAGACACGATGCTAGTATGAAATCTCCCTAGGCTAATGTAAAAACTATCCATAATGATAAGAGTATGGATCACTAGTAGTACAATCATGTATACCATTAGACTAAGCAATTGTGATGTGCTCCCAGGCTCATATGTGAAGTGAAACACATGCAAAAAAGGATTTCCCACCATGATACACAACCTCATGCATATCTCTATATAGGTGGGCAAGGAGACATGGACCCCATGCATATCTAGTCCAATGGTCAAACATCTCCTTAATACATATACCCCATCCCACATGGAATTGATGACCTCTCCTATTAAGAACAACCAAAATATTGAAATTTCCAACAAACTCTAATAAATCTATCTTAGACTATTGAACCTCCAAGTGTCTGACACCAAGCACACACCGCATAGCGCGGGTACCTTGTCAAACATTATAAGTAATAAGATCACCATGGATGGGTATGTAGAGAATTCTCCACACATCCTCGAGGGTAATGGTGGCCTCCTCTATAGGTAAATATATTGAAGTAGTCTTTGAATGCCACCACTCCATGAGTGTGGTCATGATAATAGTGTGACATCAAATGCGAGGCATATAACAAACGTGATGTAGCTCAACCATATCTAGGAAATCTCACTCCAAAACATCAAAATAAATAATCAAATAAAATAGATCTCAAGGTTGTTGCTCCCTTGACTGTAGTGGTTTAAGGACCACCTGCAATCATTCAACACATGATATTAGGGATTCGTTGTGAACATGCAAAATTAAATGAAAACGATGAATAAACTAACTTAGGGTCCCAAAGTCACAAACCAAAAATTTGTAGAAAAAGTGATGAAGTTTTTGGCAAAAGAAAAGAAAATAGGAAAATGTGAGGAAATTTAGTCAAAAGTGCAAGTTGAAGTCAAGTGTAGAGGAAAAGATGAAAAGCAAGCTTTTCAAAATGGAAAAAGTGCTAAAACCGAATCAATAGTGCTAAAAACCTAAAACCTACACTTTTGACTTGTTGTACTTTAACCATTAATTACAAGAACATGAAAAAATGAAAACAAGAATCAAGAGAGTACATATCGGGGCACCGACACCTATAGACCATTCATACTCTCAAACCACGTCTGTGTCATGTGGGGCTCCCTGAATCAACACCAGAGCTCCTTGACAACTGACAAAATGATAAATCTAGAGGCAAGAATTCTCTATAGGATCAAAGTGAAAATAAGGTAATTAGAACCCTAATTACCTATTTTAACCCTCAACAACCCTAATTTTTACTTAGGGAACCTTCCGAGGTTAAAATTAGGAGCTCCCACGAACATTTAAATGTGCAATGAGGGACCTGTAGACTTGATTTTTTCGTCCTCCACACAACTAAACTAAAATAAAATAGTGTCATGAACCTAACCTCAAAATCAAAATTTTTGGCCAACCTCTTGAGGGGGTAGCATAGAGTCCTACCATCATTCCACTGACCATCGGCGCATAGTGGGGCATAATTTTTTACAAAATCTTGATCTTAACATCGAATATTTGAAACAAAGCAACCAATACTTTGTCTCAAAGAGGGACAAAATGTAGACATGTAAAGTTGACCTAACACTTATCACACATACTAAAGGACATTTTCACATCAATGGCATCATTATATCAAATATCACTACATTTCACATCAATTGCATCAAAAACCCTAATTTCCTCTATTAATTAAATAATACAACATTATTTAATTATTTCACTTTTCCATTATTTTTGACTAATTAAATAAATTCCATTTATTTAATATTCCTTAAACCCTATTTTTGCTATTAATTGAATAATACGGTATTATTTAATTAATCCATGTTTCATCATTTTGACCAATTAAATAAATTGCATTTATTTAATAAAGTCGTAATCTAACTTTATTTCATCCTGATTAGTTAAATAACACCAATTATTTAATTGTTGCTAAATCACTTTATTCACCTAAGTCGATTGAATTATTAAATCATAATAGTTTAGATAACTCACTTTCCCTCCAAATTTGAATAATTTGAATAAACTATTCAAATCATCATCAAAAATCATATCAAACTAATGCAATTTTTTTTGCAAAATTCGAACTTGATGTGCACGTTCAACTCCAAAATGAATGAATTAATTAAACATTCTCAACCACTTTCCTAATTAAGAAAATTATGATCCCTTGATTTCTCAATCCATTCCTGACTGATCAATCTATATTCCTAAATGATCAATCCATTCCTGACTAATCAATTATTCTCTGACTGATCAATCTATTTCTCAATCCCATATATTATTCAATCATGTAAACTATTTTGCACAAATTATTCATGTCTAAATCCTCTCAACATCTTTCAAACATCGATCTTGATTCAACATTGTTCAATCTTGATCATCCATTTCAAATCAGAATTCTATATAACAAACCTCTTTTCTTACAAAAAGGATTGAAGAACTAATCTATTTTGCACAACGAAGTACTACCAAGATCATAATCACCATTGAAAACACTTCAACACATTTCTTCAAACAACACACACATCGCATAAAAGCTTCTCGCATGAAGCAATGGAGGCTTTAGAGTGATATGAACAACCCAACATCTTGCAAACACACTCTGACATGCACTAGTAGAATTTGGAGAATATATGACTAGGTGACTAAAAAATTTATTCACAACAACTAAAAATGACTAAATTCTACTAATGTTTTACAACTTAGCTATAAATGAGTAAATAAATGACTAATTTGGTCATTGACTAAAAAAATATTTAGTCAGAGAAATAAAAATCACTAAATAGTTAGTCACCAAATACAAATTAGAAAAAAATTTAAAAACACATTTCATCCAATTATTAGCGTGATGTATTGGACATGTCAATGTATTAGTGCTTATTTGAGTTCATTGCAAAAATATTCCTCACTTCATTTGTTAGTTGTAGGTTAGCCTGACACTGAGGTTTTTTAATCAGTTATAGTAGCTACTTGCATGGGCAATAAGGATTTAGAGGACCTAGAGACTTCTAAAAAGGTGGGAAAGAGAAATGAATTGTGAGTTTGTTGCAACGAATTTGAAGTTAGTGAGGTCCTCTGTAGCAAAGTCAAATTTGGGGATGCTCTCTACAGTGAATTTAGAGGTAATTCAAAACCCTCATTACATTAGACACAAAATATATAGCTTTCTGATTGGAAACTTACAATAGTTACAATCTACTACTCTTAATAATGCTCTTTTACAATGTTGCCACTATTCTGCTTCATAATGTGTTCAACCTAAATATAATAAAATTTGGGTTTCAATGCCATAATAGAATTTCCTCAAATAGTTTTGATACATTTTCACTACAAGCACAAACTATCCTTGTGCAAAGTAAACATGTGCTAGATTTACCCACACATCAAGCATTTGAAAAAATATGTTTCCTATTGTAGCTTCTTGTACCTGTGTAAAAATTTCCTTTGCAATATCAAATTGACCCCTTTCAACTACCATAATGTCTACCCCATTTACAACATAAAAAATTCCTTGTCTTTGTGCCAACACTTTACAATACAATTCTCTATCCTTCTCAAGATGTTGTGCCTCCACCTTTGGATCCCTCCTCTCATTGCAAACAGATGAAAAATAATTCCAATTTCCAAGTGAAATGTCAACATAAGGATTCTTTGCATCTAATTCACTTTGTGTAGCTTTAATTGTTTCTTTTTCTTCAAGCTAGTCATCTATTTTCAGTTCCATTTTTCCAAGAATAGATAAAGAATTTAATGAGTTTTTATCCACCTTAAAGTGCATCCCCAATCAATTCGAGGTTTAAAGTTGGATCTCATTCCGAGCTTGAGCCATTGCTCCAAGATGTAGATATTCATCCACATAATCAAGAAACTTGAACAATATTAGCTTGTATAAAAGATTTGATTTTTTCAGTATCATGTAGTTGTTCAAACTACCTATCAAGATTAAATAGTGTTGTGAGTTTATCCCCTGGTAACTCAAGTGAAACAACACCTTCTTCTAGTCGATGGAATAATTCCATATCCTTAACGAGCACATGAAAAACTATAGAATTAGCACTGGGTTTTTATTTATGAATTTAAACCAATGTCATTTCCTAATGCCTCCATAAAAGTTTGTTGAGCCAACTCTAGTTCATCATGCTCAAAATGAAGAACCCCAATATTGTTTAACAATTGAATGGGTACTTCTCTACTCTTATTCATAAGAGACATTGCTATCTTAAGAGAATCTAAGGCTACACTAGGGTCTAACGATATTAATAACTCACCCATATTGATAAATGCATGGGCATCAAGTGGATCTATGTTAGTTTCCTTTATTAATTTCTAAAGCCTTCTCTACTTTCCCTTGCTAAGCATATGTATGGCCTACAAATTTTAAGCTCTCACACTTCTTAGGGTGGACCTCCAAAATATTTTCAAAATTTGAGAGAGAACTATTAATATCTCCCATCTTCCACTAATACATTTGACTGCAAAATCCGACGAAAATGTCTAACAAAATATGTAAAATTCGATGTTCATCAGGTGCTTGTAAAATTGTATGTGTAATTTCCAATTTTTTGAAAGTTTATCCCTGACGTTCGTCGAAATTTTGATGAACCTAGGGTTCATCGAAATGTTGGCTATCATTTTAGTTGAATTTTTGACAAACATGAAAAATTAAAAAAAATCAAATTGTGGCCGACATAAAGAAAATTGAGTACGCTCCCGATTTATTGCGACAGTGTTTTGCTCTACTTGAGACAGTTTGTGGAGAACTAAGGATGGTTTTCTTGGGAAAAATTAAAAAAAAATCAAGAAGATATCGCCAGGTTGAGGGTAGTCATTGTTTTTTTGCATAATTTAGTTGTGAAGTCAAATTTGTAGTTACAGGTTTGAAAATCATATTTTAAAGCAACATCTCATCAGATTTCATTTTTAGAGGTTAAGGGTTTTGAGAATTTCATGTCCAGATTTTGTTGTGTGGAATTACCATAAGATCACAACCAAGGAACAGATTCTTGTGACTGTAATTATGTGATCCATAACTCTATTGGTCATGTGGCATAGTTGTGCTATAACAAATATAGGATGCATTCATGTGTGACCCAAGTTTAATGTGGATATGTTGTGATAGAAATTGAGGCACTCATATAATGTAGTTAATTCAGGTTGTATAATGTAGGTGTTAATCATCATTGGGTGCATTCAGGTTGTCTCAAGTTTAACAAGTTAGGATGTAATTATAGCATGATTGAAGAGTGATTACCTCTTGCTGCAATAAAGAGCCTATAACTCTGGTTGATATGTAGAGTGGTTGTGTTATATCAATTATGTAGTGCATTCAAGCACAACCCATGTTTAATGGGCTATTCTAGAGAGTGATCAAGATTTTCTAAACCTTATGAATGTTACTTGACATATATTTGCATAATCTCAAATTCCTTCAGAGGCTTTTGAAGTATTAATGTATCCTATATAGGGTTTAGAATGATTTCTTTTAATTAAAAAAATAAATAAATGATGTATTTCCCTGTAATTAGATAATGTGGAGATCTCCTAAATCTTCCCCAACACACTATCCTCTTTGGCACTATATTCATTACTCTAGCTATTAGGGTTTTGCATGTGACATCTTTAATATCTTCATGACCATGACTTTTAAATAGATCCCAGTCTTTGCTTTAATCCTTTTCATGGTAACCCTTGAGTTCCATAATCCACCTTCAATCTCTTCTAAGAACATTGTCTTAAGCTAGACTACATAGTATGCATATAAAGCAATTCCTTCATACCTGCCATTGTTCAAAACCACCACTCACTGCCTTGCTTAAAATGTTGCCTCCATAAGCATAATAGCATGTTTTAAAATCATGGTTTCCAGTGATTGACCATTAAGGTCACCACTTTCATCATGAAGATACAATGAGATTTTTGTCTTCAAAATCAAGGCATTATGGAAGATAACATTGTGAATTGTTTGTTGTATACGATTCAATTTTTTTGCACATTTACTGCTTTGCTAACTTTTTTTAAATTTGGAGTCTTTGCACCCTCGGCTGCAATCTCCAAATAGCTCATTCGCATCACTTGAAGATTCCTTTCGCAGGCATCCTTCTATAAAATCAAACTATGCCCTATAGACTACCTACTTACTATAGGGGACTCATTGTTTCATGGTATTGTAGTTCTTAAGATCCTTCAACCTTATTGACACTACTTCATAGTCCACAAGGTATTATTCACTATTCTCCCATCTTTGATGAGTCTTAAAACACTACTCAAACATGCAATCCACTACCTCCATTATACAATATTAATGGCTAAGAAGAAACATTGAACCTATGATTACCATTGTTACTTCATTTGGACAGTCATTCCTTGATTGCATTTTCCTTGTCTAACACTACCAAAAGCATTTAAAAAACCCTTAAGGTCAGCAACGGGGTAAGGAAACTCACTGTTAAAATCTCCACTTTACTATGCAAGGTTTGAGCTTTATTATCTTGTCACTGCTCAACCTATTTTTGGCTGTCACATCTCAAGTGACTGTCATTCTTCTTACCATAGATTGCATTTACAAATGTCACTAAGCTACATAGTGTGCTTGTTATTAGCTACAATCTTTAGATTACAAGATTTTTTTATTACTGACAATGTCTCAATCTTTCTGCTATTGCAACCTCACTAATCCGCTATAGTTATTGTTTATGTTTCTACAGAGGCCTAGGGTTTGTACCCTAATCATGCTCTTACCAATGCTTTTTTTGTTTTTTATTAGGGCTCTCTCAATGTTGAGGGCCCTAGGGATAAGCTCATAATAAGAAGTGACACATTGCATCTTTAACTAAAAGGATAAATCTGTATTGACATTAGAAATGATGATTCCAACTTGTTGCTCCTTAGGAATGGGTCACTTGCTCTTACTAGCTCGCTACCTCCATTGTTGTAGGAATTTTGTGATCAAGTTCAATATTCTGATTTTAGGATTCTTAACGGTTGGAAATCATAGTAAAATTAGAATTTAATAAGTTTTGGAATTAGTATTTTAAAGTGTTTTTTGGGGTCATTAACTTTAGACTATCTTCTCTTTTGTAGGGGTGGTTGCATGCCAAATTTTTTTGGTGTAAATTATTAGAATTATTAGATTATGTTACCTGTCTATGAATAAAAATTATTGGAGTGTGAGTTTGATATTTTTTGAAGATCTAAATAGTAGAGCTTGGTAAAGAAAAATCATGTCAGATAATATTAGTCCAGAACAAAATAAAGAGACACTTGATAGATTGTGGGCTAGATTGAAAAGAAAGGGTGATGGGAAATGTAATTGTCCTTGCAATAATTGCAAGGGATTAAAGACGAGACAACTTTTAATCACAACAGCTGAGAAACATTGTAGGCAGAATGGTCACATTGAAGAGGGGCATGATTATCATCCATTGGTAAGTTGTTCATTATATATATTTATATTGTTTTAACATTTTATATATAAAATCACTTGATCATGATCATGGTTTTATTTGTGTCTATCATTATTATAAAGGTGGGGAACCCTAGGGAAAATGATATGGATTATCATGGCTCGAAGAATGTGGTTTTGCAAGCGGACGAACATGGAGTTGTGAATATCGAAGATGAAGTTAATGATCCTATGGAAGAACATGATTATGCGCCAGAAAACACAGTTGAAGATGATGGTACGAATACATTGATCCATGAGACATTTAGTGGTAGAGCTGATCATGATGATCAAGATGACTTTGATGATGTTTATGATTTACCTGTACTTGAGAAGGCATACGAGCCCCTTTATGAAGGCTCTGAAACAACTCTTCTCTCTGTTGTATTGTTGCTATTGAACTTGAAGGTTATGAATGGTTTATCAAACATAGCAATCTCACAGATGTTAAGGTATGTCATATATGTCATATTTTTCATCTATTTTAATTGTTGTTAGTTCATCACTAGTAAATAAATGATGAAATATGTACCATTAATATTCTTTATATGAACAAATTATTTTTTGTTGTAGATTGATTGGTGAATTTTTGTTACCACCATCAAATATTTTACCTCCCTCATACCGAGATTTATGTGCCATTATGAAAGATATTGGAATGGAGTATCAAGCAATAGATGCATGTCCCAATGATCATATTATATATCATAAACAACAAGAATTTGCAATAGAATGCCCATAATGTCATATCAGTAGATATTGAATAGATCAACTAACAAAAAAGGTGCCTTGCAAGGTTCTTCGTTATATTCCCATTATTCCACGTATGCAACGATTATTTAGGTGCGAAAGCTTAGTGCAATTGATGGATTACCATGCATAGAATAGAAGTGGAGATGAAATTATTTGAATTCCTATGGATGGTTCTGCATTTAGGGACATGGAGGAAAAATGGCCACACTTTAAAGAAGAACCTCGTAATCTCATGCTTTGATTGGGAGAGGACAGTGTCAATCCATTTGGAGAGCTGAGATCTATTTACTCAGTGTGGCCTATTTTTGTTATCAACAATAACATTCCTCCATGGATGTCAATAAAGAGGGAGCACATAATGTTGTCAATGATTGTTCTAGGTATTTGTTTACATCAATTTTCTTTAACGTAGTAGCATCTCATTTGTCTTATTTGTTGCATAATGACTTATATTTTTTTCATTCAATAGTCATGTACATTAATTTATATATATTGTAGTAAAATGGTTATAATAATTATGTAATATTTATGTTCATTCAATTAGGTAAGTACCAAGTTAAAGATATGAATTTATATATCGAGCCTCTTATCGACGAGTTACTAAAGTTATGGAATGGTGTCACTATGTATGACGTCTCCAGACCAATAGGACAAAGAAAATTTCAATTTCATGCAATGCTTGTATGGAAAATTCATGATGCCCCAGGGCTAGCACATTTTTGTGGTATGTTATAACGTTCGACTACACTTTAACAATATTTAATTTGATGAAGTAGATATCATGCATGTTTTTAAAATAATTTATTCATTATATATAATTATAAAAATTGACATATTTAATCTAATTATATATCATCTTGCAGGTCTTCAAACAAAGGGAAAATTTGCATGTCCAATTTGTGGTCCAAAGATGAAATCTCATCGTTCAACAAGTTTAGCAAAGTAGGTGTTTGATGAGTATAGGCACTTCCTCAATAGAAATCATAAGTATCAAACTACTAAAAAACATATTTTCAATGGGAAAGAGGAGACTACATCAAAACCATGAAGAATGCCACCTCGCCTATGGAAGTTGGAATATAATAGAATTAATCATCAAGGTTATACATCGGATCAAATTTTTTATCTATCATATATGATATGTTTTGAATCTATATTTTTATATTGTGTTGTGTTTACTCATGTTGTAATTGACAATGATTGTCGTTGTTAATTTGTTTAACTTATATGCTTCATGAAGGTCATCAAGGAATTAATGGCCAGCTTCCACAAGGACTGAAAAGTTATCCCAGACAATTTAGTAGGTTGCCCTACTATGAGCAACTACAAATTGTGCATTTGTTTGATACAATGCATATCAGAAAGAATATAATAGAAATGTTATGAAAAATATTGGATGGAAGGCATGACAAAGAAAAAATTGTCAAAATTTGTAGTGACATTCAGGAAGCCAATCATGCAATGAAAAATGACATTCAATTAAATAGTGATGGAGACCAAATTAATATAAGTTCCCTTCCTTGGTTATTAACAGAGCAACAAAGCAATGCTATAAAAGAAGTCATACAAAAAATTTGATTTCCCACAGGATTTGCTGGGAACACAAACAATATAATAACAAAGAAAGGTGAATTTGGGTTAGGGATGAAAACACATGATTGGCATACCTTCATTAAGGTAATTATTATGGTATATTGTATACACTTGTATAATGCATGTACCTTTCAGTGTATTGTGTTTACTACTTTTCAAAAAATAATGAAAAGATCATTTTATAATTGTTGCAGTACGTTCTACTTCTATCTCTCCCAAACAACTTTGACAACAATGTCAAGCAAGTTATATATGATCTTGAAAAATACATGAGGTAAGTAGCGAGATTTTTTCAATTCGCTGTATACATCTTATAATTTCCATTTATTTTACTTTTTATGTAATATACTATATATTTTTGTTAAATCTCATTAATATATTTGCGCCTTGAATCACTTGTAGATGTCTATCATCTAAATAAATCCATAAAGAAGATATAAATTATTGGAAGAGAAAAATTTCTCATCTAATGTGTGAAATACAAAAGTGTCTACCTTCAACATTTTTCAATACACAAGAACACTACCTCATACACCAAGTTGAGGAGATTGAATTGTGTGGACCTATACACACAAGGTCAATGTGGATGGTTGAGAGGCACTTGAAATTTTTAAAGGCTTTAGTTAGACAAAGAGCACATCCTGAGGGTTCTATGGTGGAGGGATATATGGTATACCAGACCATGGTGTACATTAGTAAATATCTTCCTAACTTTGTAGCAAAGATTCATGTAGATCCCATTTGGGATTCCAAATCCATTAACAAATTCGAAGAAGAGTACCTGTTGGGGAAAGGTAGATTGAGGAAAGTGAGAGGTAATTATAAGATGGTCATGGAGATTAATTGGAATGCATTTTACATATGGTTTTTATGTATATTGTACTTAATTTTTAATCTTCAATATACATCAATTATAAATTAAGGTCATATGTACTGTGGTATTTAACTAATTATATGTCATTTGTGAATTTCAATTTTTTTTGGTACAGTTGGTCGAGAGTGGGATGCACTACATTTGTACGTCGCCAACAATCTTGATTGGATGATGGTATGGATTGAACGATGTCAACAATCCGGTCGCGCATTAACATGGGAAGGTGTGGCTTCATTGGTTAAAGAAGCTCATCATAATGGAGATTCCAATGTTACACAAAGGGAAATCGATTTAGCATATGGTTTAAGAGATAAACAGGTACGTATAAATATATTAATCACCCATATTATTTAATTATTTTTAAGTATATTGATGTATATATATCTTGAGATTATTTTCTTTGCATACATTTGGCCAAGAATAAATATGTTTATCAACTAACGATATTGCAATAATTTTTACATGTTTGACATATTGTAGGTGAAACACCACAAGACTATGTGGTGCAATGGTTGTAAATTTTGAATCAAAATGTTGGATGACATGAAGAAAACTTGTGATTCTGGTATAATTGTAGTCTTTCAGGTGACTAATGTTTCATCTATAAGTGACATACATCCAGGAGTCTTAGAAAATCGATACTATGGGATTTTGGATGATATACTTGAGTGTGACTTTAAGTCCTTTAGATTAATTTTGTTCATTGTCTTATGGTATAGGCTACGATTGAATGAAAATGATCTTGAGAGAACTATTATTGAACATGATAATGGATTTACCATGGTTAATACAAGGTTGATCGAGCGAGCTGGAAATGAGCCCTATGTTCTTCCAAGCCAATGTGAGCAAGTATTTTACTTAGAGGTTCCAGGTAAACCGGGTTGGTCATTTGTTGTTAGATATGATCTAAGAAGAAGGCTGGTAAAGTATAATGTGGTGGAAGAAGAAGATACCAAAGAACTAGAAGATGATGCAGATGATGATCAAGATCAACAATTAGTTGATGATGTCCCTGAGGAAGATGTCGAAGAGGAGGAACTAGATGATGATGATGTAGGAGTTAATGTTCATGAAGATGACATCCATGTGGATGATGACATTATCAAAACTGATATCGATGACGATGATGATGATATGACCAATCCTTACAATGTCAAATCCAGATTGGATGATACAAACAAATAGTTGGATGAAGAAGAAGATCAATGACATTGAAATGTATAAGTTATGCGATTATATTATCTATTCGATATTAATTTATTGATAGAATTATATTTGAATTATGTGGTTACATAATTAATTCATAATGTTTTTAATTTTTATGCCATTACATAATTAATTTATTGATGTACTTTTTAATGTTTGAAAGGTCAAAAAATAAAACATTTCAATAGTGATGTTAACAACCTTGAAATTAGTGTGTTTTATGTTTCATGTGATCATAAAAGATTAAAAAGTCAGTTGTAGAGGTGGTTGTTCAGGTTGACATGTATGTTGGTTCTTTTTTACAATGTAACCAGGTTTGTCTTCTAATATACCTATGGAATTTCCAATTCCAATCAAAGGCACCAAAGGACCTGGACCAACTAACGAGGACTTTAAAAGCCTCCTACACTTCAGGCTCTGCAAGACTTGGGAGGGTGATCCCTTAATGTGTTTACAACCTCTACACCATTATTATAAACAACATTAACAATAGAAGATGATCTCACTTAATATCTCAACACGATAAGATAATATCAACTAGAATTGGCTGTTCATAGACAATATCAACTATCTGGAGCGTGAGATAACTAAACACAATCCATTGTATAAGATAGTCAATGATTTGCAATTTGTAGCAAGCTCTAGGAAAATACAAACAAATATTAAACTACACTAATAATTACAACTTAGATCAGTGCCATATATCCATTGCAAGAGTCAAATTCATCAGCATCTAGAGGTTTATAACAGATTTAATACATCACATACAAGATCACTGACAATATTGCATTACAATTTCATCACATGCATTCTAACCCACAACTACTTATCAAATCCTTACGTATACGTATATAAAATGGTCATGTCTATAATCCTGGCAATTAATTAAATATTTATTATTTAATTAGTTTTCTAAAATCTCTCTACATATGATTAAATTTAATTAATTTAATTATATTGTTCATTCATCTTATTCTTCCTTCATAATTAAATAAATTTATTTTATTTAATTATTTTCATATGTCCACTTAATTAATTAAATAAATACATTTTATTTATTTAAATTAATTATCATTGTTTGAATTTAAATTAAATCTTTGATTTAATTAAGTTTAAATATTGCCCTTTTCTTCTATTTTAATTTCTTCTTCTAATTAATTAAATATTTCATTTAATTAATTTCATAAAAGTGACTTAATTAAATAAACCTTATTTAATTAAAAGATCTTATGCTTTCTTTCTAAATCACAACTAGATATTTTATTATCTTCTGTTTTCTTCTCATATCATAATTAAATATTTTATTTAATATGAGATCTTCTGCGTTTTTTCAAAAATCCTGATTAAAGCTTTCTTCTTATCACAAACTTTCTTCTGCTTTAAAAGCTTAATTAAATATTTCATTTAATTAAGAAAAAGCTGAATTTCATCCACAAATAAATAATTGAATTTTTAATTCATTATTTATCAGCTTTTAAATCTTTCTTTTATTCTTTTAAAGAAATATGATTTCTTATCTTCTTATCTTTTCCTCTTTCATAAAAATGGAAAAATCTTGTTTTCAGGTTTTCTTCTATTTTCTCTTCAGTCTCATCTATCTTCAGCCGTTTGATCTGTCAAGAATTATCATAGCCATTGATCATATCAGCCAATCAGAAGCTTTCAGAAAATATATAAATACAACCTCTCACAATTCATTTAGGGGGTTGATTCTTAAGTATCCTCACTCTATCAAAATTATTCTTCAAATATTCTATCTTTCATCCATCATTCTCCTTCAAACCTTTATCATATCGTTATTCTACAGAATTGAGCAACCAACATTCCTCCAACAATCAACCTTTGAAATCTTGCATCCTTGTGCAGATGGAGAAGAGCCATGGAGATCAATCAACACTAGTTTGAAAATCGGTTTGCATATTATTTGTTTATTATTTTTATTTTCATTCTAGTTTGTACTTCATGGTGCTTGATAGGATTTAATTTGTTTATTGTCTTCAATGCATTTAAACTTTTGATTTATTTCCCTATCTACACCTTATACAAAACATATCCGCCTATAATCCCATTCAAGCATTTTGATTAATTCCTTGAATTAAAGCTAAAATAGAATCATACAAATCAGAATAGTGAGATGGATAAAACAACCTTTAGTTATTTCATTCAAAGTTCAGATATGTATGTACAATGGAGAGACATGAGCTGGAATTTTCATTTCAACTCAAATGTTAGTAATGTTATACAACATTAAATCTCTATAAACTCAAAACCTATTACACAATGATTCAAAACCTAAATTGCATTTCTCTAAAACCATCAGATATGTAAAACATATATTCTTATAATCCCATTCAAGTATTTTAATTAATTCCTTGAATTAAAGCTAAAATAGAATCATAGACACTACAACAATGACCTGAATGAAACAACCCTTAGTTATTTTATTCAAAGTTCAGATATGCACATATAATGGAGAGAGACGAGCTTGAAATTATCATTTCAATTCAAATGCTAATACTATTATGCAACATTAAATCCTCATGAACTTAAAACCTATCACAGAGTGACTCAGAGCCTAAATTACATTTCTCTCTAAAACCATTGATCTTTACAATCAGCTCTGCAACTTTGCCTAGACTCAATCAAAATTATCTAACTTTCTAACCCATACTTATGGCCTTGAAATCCTTCTTATAGAAAAATGAAGGAGCAAACAAGCTTCAGGCCAGAAAGCACACACATCACTAGCCGATTAGAGCACTTGATGATATTCCAAAAATTGTTACAACTGCAATCATCCTGGAGTATATTCTCGTTCATCATGTCGGTGAAGGAAGGTTGATGCAATAAAAAAAAACCATGTGAAACCCATGCCAAGAAAGCCATCAACACAAAACTAGAATCATTGTAACTACAACATCTGATTTGCCACCTGCCGGTAACCCACTCTTTTTACTCATCATTCAAATACTTAGCCACCCACCTCTGGTATTCTTCGTCAGTTGGACAGTCAAAATTAATCACCTCACTTACCTTTGTACTATAAGGCATATACTTTACCACTACTTGATTAGCATCTCTTTCAAAATATTCCAAAAATGAGCTGGTACCAATAATATTATCCATACAATTCACCAACAAATCATAATCCAAGTCATCACAAATTACTTTATTTTGATTATTTATGACCTTACTTGCTTGATCCTGCCATTGTTGGAGTGTTCTCATTTCCCCCTTCTCATCAATTATATCAGGTAATAGTGTGATACCCCAATCTTTGAAATTCTTTACCAACTCCCTAATCCTCCTACTTAAATCATCTGGTAAGGTCTAAAAACCTTGCAATGATTTCACTAATATATAAGTAGGCTTCAATGATTGGGGCCTATTATTTACATCAAACCTTGAGGCTTTATTCATAATATCTAGATCATTTTCCCTAGGGATCCAATTTTCAATTATTGGAATCACTATCGCCTAATCCCTATCAATATTCTTGATTGCTTCAAATAGCAAAGAATACAAAGAATGTATAGAGGGAAATTTATTATCTACCCTTTCATTTAAATGCTCCAAAACAGTAGTAATAATTTCTTTTTCTTTTGAAAGAAAACCCTCCTCTTTTACCCTTAATGATGTCTGTAATTCATCAATTTTTTGTATGAGTTTCCTCTTTGTTGGATCAATAGAGCACTTTGTTTCTTCATCAATTTATTCTAGAGGAGGGGTGAGAGCATGATTTTGAATAGGAGACCCTAGTGTAGAAACATTTGGAGAAGCAGGAGGCATTAACCCTACTATGGGAGGTAATGTGCTAGTTCCTGGAGCACTAAATGTTTCCCCAATATGTCTATACTTGAACCTTTCCACTTTAGTTTGTAGCTCAACATTCCTCTGTTGCATTTTACTATATTCTTCAATTAAAATGTTATACTTCTCCATTAAGCTCTTTCTTTTAGCCTCCTCCCTTTCAACAGCCTTTTGGGCCAACTTGGCCACATTCACAGTTAAATTACTGGCTTCAATGGTTGAAGTCTCTGAATCCCTCTTTATTATTAATCCTCCTTTGAAACTTGGATTAATATCAGCAATGTCTGGCTTTCTTCCTTGTGGAGCCAATGCCTAAATTGCTAAGGTCTCATATTCTTCATTGAAGGTAGAGTTTTGCAATGCTACCTTAACTTCTTCTTCAAAATCCTAAAAATGATTTTTGGACTTCATAATGGCATTGAAAGCCACTGCATCTGCGATGTCCCATTCAGGCAAGATCAAAACACCAGCTTGACTCACAAGTTGTCCCCCTTTTTTAGGAGTGATGTTTTTGAACTCTTCCATTAGTTCAACTTTTACTTCTTCATCATTCTCCTGATCTGACCTATCAGGCCTTAGTTCTCTTCTCTCCTTGCATTTATTTTGATATTCCTCAAATTTCATCTTGCATGCCAATTGCAAGAATACATGAGTCTTTACAAATGCATTGTCATCTAACAACTCCTTGCAAGCCTTCATTCTTGCATCCTGAATACTCTTACCTTTCATATCCAAATCAGATAGAACCAATTCAGCTGACCTAGGAGGGGAAGGCATACCAACTTGCATGTCCTGATCAGTAACAATAGTTTCATCTGTCAGATCCTCAAGTGGGTGATTAGTTCTTTTCCTCTTAGGATGTGGCTCAGATGGTGGTGATGGGGGACTACGCTCTGGTGAAGACTGTAATTCAATGATCTTGACTACCCTGGGTACTTTGAATTTTGGACCTGGTTGTGGAGGCACCTTCATTATTTGCTTCCCCTTTCTATCTACTTCTTCCTCGTCACTACTAGTATCCCTTTTCCTCTTATAGATGGGCCACCTTTCTGTAGGCTGATATACTGACCTTGTTTCAATTGGCCTATCACTTTGTCCTTGCATATCCAGACTTAGCCTTAAATTTATCCTTTTGGTTGTCAAGGTGTCCATAATCTCCTTGAATTTTTTCATCAGAAAATCAATTTTCTTATGGTATGGAGTGAATTCCATCAGTGGATCATAATTCGGATCCATTTCATGCACAATATCTAGTAGCTTACTATAAGCTATCCATTTCTCCTTGTTCAATTTTTGCTTATCTAAATCAAATTCATTTATGATAAGGTCCTTAGGGAAATTGAACTCATGTGCAAACTTTCCACCTTTTATTATTTGTCTGAAAAGAGAAAAGAAACCTTCAAGATCATGTTGTAGCCTTGGACCAAATCTCAAATGGTAATCAACAAAGAATTTATCAAAATGTGTCCAACCTCCCTTTGAAAATGTAAAGTCAGACACTACTATATAATTAGGGAATAATGTTCCCTTCCCCTTTCCAATAAGGTTGTCTTCATGAATACAACCCATCTGCCACATAACTTCTGCAAACCCTAGTCTTGGTGGCACATTGTATGGCAGTATGTAAGGGGTTCCTTGAAATCCATATATTCTCAAGACAATGCTAACTGGATATGGGATAATGTCACCCCAGTTATGTAAAACCCTCAATTCTGATTTCCTCTCCTTTGGCCTAAGGAAATCTTGCACTTCCTCAGGGATCCTAGGTACATTTACCATCAATCTAGCCCTTAATCTTGAAGCAAAACAATTATCAAATTGCACATAACTGGTGTTTTCCTTATTACAGGATAGATCTATAGCCCATATCTGTACTGGGAATCTTTCTCTATCAACTAATTGCCTTAAGTTCATCTTCTCAGCAAATAAATCAGCATTCCTAAACAAGAATATATCCATCAACATGGAATACCAAAAGAATTGAGTACCAGTATCACCTTTCTGCAGCTTCGATAGCCCTTCATCTATCCTATCCGCCAAAAGAGAAGCAAAACCATATGTTACAGATAAGTTAGGGTGTTGTATTTGTACCCCCATGAACATGTATACAATTGGAATTACTAAACCACGATTGAAACCCAAAATCTGACATAGTGAATAGAAAGTAGCCAAGAAAGGCTTTGCAAAACAATTCAATCTGAAGGGTTCCTGGTCACTAGGGCTGATGTGAAATTGTGAACCTCCTACCTTAATCAGATGAGGTGGAAGCAGCTTAACCCTAAAAAAAGATTTCAGTTTTGTATACTCCCACTTCATTTCCTCAAAATTAATAGGAACCAAGTCATCACTCGGCTCACTCAAATAAAAAGTTTGTTGGATAACATCTATGTTAATTTCTAATAGAACCCCTCCATCATTATCTGTAATTACCCATGTGATGGGGTCATATCTCATGGCCACTGCCCTAAGTAAGTCCACATCAGGGAACACATTTGGTACAACCAACTTACCCATGTCATACATCCCTCCATTTGAGAAAGGGTGAGGAAAATTCCTCTGTACATACCATAATATGAACATTTCTAAGCCAGTGAGTGGAACCCTAGCATTAGCAATGTTGGAACTATTATACACCAACCTCTCCCCTAGGATTTTCCCTTGCAATAACACTACACCCTTCCTTTTATCATTTGTTGACAACGAAAATTGATCTAGGAAATCATCGTACAAGTTTCTTTTCAAATACTCAATGTGGCCAGAGTGTTGCTTGGGTGGCACCATTTTAGACAAACTAGGGCTTCACTACAATGTTACACTTCAAGTGGCTATGACTAAGCAGAGATAGGAAATTATAGAGTAAAAATACTGCAATTCCTCACAATTTATGATTAAACTATAGCCCCAATAAAAGATTTTAATGAGCTCAGTGACACGCATAGTAGAACCCCCTTCCCAAATTTAGGTGTAGAATGACTAGGAAATAGAGAAAATAAACTCATAGATTTTTTTGCACAAACTCCAATTTCTGGCTGCAGCTGCTCGCAATTTCACCTTTGGCTCTAAAACTATTTTTTACAAAATAATTGGATGCCTTGTGATACAAATGAAGTAAGTAAATTGATTTTATGTCGATCAAATCTTGCCAATAGATGTCTCATCTTCCATTAAAGCTCACTCGTGGGCTGCACGAACGGCTCCAACCACATTTGATACAAATTTAAATTTGAACTGTTGATCCTCTAGTTTGATCAAATCATCGACGACCACCTTCAAAATAGCCTGACATAATCACCAACACGACAATAAGGGGCCCACCATGCCATAAGCCACAAATTAAAACCACGTGGTGGTTGCCCGCGATATCACAATCCCTCAATTTACCATCGTAGGATGGCGGGCAACCGTTGATCCTTCTCATTAGAGATCCAGCTCCTTCAAAAATGGTCGCCATCCTTTCCATTAGATGTCGAGCATCTTTTCCCTCAAAATTATAACATCCACATTGAAATAAAGCATGTGCATCTCACAAGCACTTTAGTAATCTGCCCCTTAACACATTTAGAACTAGCTAATGCTTCCTTCACTTTTTAGACCTCATCAGATGAGACACGTGGCAAGCGCTTGTGATATCGCGATCCTATAATTCCTAATCGTAGGATGGTGGGCACCATTGATCTGCAAGAAATAGATCAATGGCAGCGCTAATTCAACCCTCTACAAAATAAAATCATCGACAACCACCTTCAAAACAAGCTGACACAATTTCCAACATGGCGATAAGGGGCCCACCTTACCATACACTATGAAGGAAGTCCACATGGCGGTTGCCTGCGATATCGCAATCCTGAAACTTGTAATCACACGATGGCGAGCAATCGTTGATCCTGAGCATCAATGATCTCATTCCTTTAACATAGTCGCCAGCCATATCATTAACCTTCGAGCAGCTTTTCCAGTGAGATTATAACATATCCGTCAATTTAGAACATTTGCGTCTTGAGAACACTTTAGTAATCTGCCCCTTAATACATTTAAAGCCGGCTAGTGTTTCCTTTACTCTTTAGGCTTCATCGGATGAGACACATGGCGCCTGCCCGTGATTTTGTAATCAACCCAAACACCATCGTGGGATGGCAGAGAATGACTCAGATTAAATGGCAGTTGGTCAACGATAGCACAAATTTGATCCCCTAGATAGGACAAGTGGCGCCCATCCGTGATTTTGTGATCCTTCAATTCCTAATCACAGGATGGTGGGCACTATTGATATCTGTAGGAAATAGATCAATGGCAGCACTAAATCAACCCTTGCAAAATAAAACATTCATTAAAAGGAGAAGTGGGCATTACTAGGCAGACAACAAATAAAAAAATTATATTTATAAAAGAAAAACAAAATAAATTTATAATTTCACTTTTAACTTTAAATGTATGTTCACTCATGAAGTTGTATTTTTTTTACAATCACATTTTTATTTCAGATGTTTGTTTATAAAATATAAAGATGCATTAAAATATATTAGAAATATTTTTCTTTATATTATATAGCATTCATAACATTAAATTAACATAGAATAATTTCACAATATCACTTAACTAATCATCAAAAATTTAATCATTACTATGGGGTGAAGCCACATAAGTGGTTTACACTTTTGTGGAGGAAGGAAATTTCAAAATTTCCACACTCTTCATAGAAAAGTGGTTTGGCCGAACCATATGGCTCGACCGAACCATTTGAATGGTTCGGCCGAACCATATGGTTCAGCCGAACCCATGGCTCAGCCGAACCCAAAACTGAGCCAAATAAAAAAAACATATTAAGGGGGTTCGGCCGAACCCCCTTAATATGACAAAACCAAAAAAAGTGTGAAAGTGCTTTCACTTTCACACTTTCACTGTGAATTCCAGTCACGTCACGGCGTCGGCGAACATAAACGGACGAAAGAAACAAAGGTCATTTTCTTCAAACTTCATCATTCCAGGTCAATATCGCCCAAATTCATTCGGTCGCTGTATCGACTTTTTTTTGGTTCAAAAATGCATGTATTTGTTTAATTTCGAAACCCTATATGCAAATTTTTTTAAATTTGTTGAATTCAAATTGCACTTGTTTGAACGTTTTTAAAGCATTTTTAATAGTATTTTGCTTCCCCGTTTTGCATAATCCAAAGGTTTGAGTAAGGAAAAACGAGTTTCCTCCGAAAATTAGTGCAAAAAAACATTATAATAGCTCTCAACATAGTCTAAAAAATGAAGATAAATACATTCCTAAAGACTAGAAATGTAGGGTTAAGCTCACAAAATAATTTTAAAACTACAAATTTAGGGTCAAACTTGTAGATGAAAATGCAAATTTCATACATGTAGGAGTGAACCGTGAAAGTCATAGCTTGATTTGTTAAGGTATTATAATATTAAATCTTATAAAAAATCAAGAATCATATCATTGATAACATTGTCTTCATGTAGTGTGTACAAATTGAAATATAATTGACTAAAACTATAAGTTACTCTTATTGAACAATTTCCTCATGTAGTGTGTATAAATGGAACCATTGATTGAAAATATAAATCAAACCATCAAGAACAAAGACTTGATTGTGTCTTCATGCCCTCAATTAATATCATTTACAAAGTTTGGTCTTGGAAACCATAAAATTAACAATTACATTCTCTACCCTATTATTTGATGTATTATAATGCAATTTTCTATACTACCAAGCAAATTCAATGGTCACAAGTTTGTAGAGACACTCTAGAAAAAGATCTATCATGTGTTTAAAATACTATTCATATTGTAACACTAGAGATTCTAAGTAATATGAGAATCCCTGCATAATTTTATATAATGTATTTTCATCATCACTAACTATAGTAGACTAGTTTCTATCACTATTCAATTCATCTTCTTTCATTAGTCCATCATGACTTGATTATTCATCCTCCTTTATATTTAGAGAATAAGAACAATATATAGAACCACTACAAAATCTTCACACATATCACTAAAAGTTGATGTTTGGTATAAATGTATCCACATGCAAACAAGAGCCACCTTTGGACATTACTATTATCAAAAGGACAAACCTTATTAGAGCGAGTGCAAAAAGATGTGGGGCCAAAAAGTGGCCACCCCACCTTTTGGCCCCATCATATTAAGTATCAAGCATTAATGTTGAGGTACGCTATTCGAGGAAACTTGAATGATGAGTAAGTGAAGAGAGAGTGGGACTTTATTGTTCACAAAGTGGGAAGAAATAAAAGCAAAGGAAGTGGAAATGGGAAACATGTAGAGAATATGGCAAAAATGGTGGAAATCAAGGAAGGATTAAAAGGAAAAGAAAGAGGGAAAAGGGGAGGATAGAGGCAAAAGGAGGAAGAAGGTAGTGCAAATTATACATTTTTGAAGCTTGTGAAATTCGAGTATGTAAACCTAATAGTTTTTACTTGGTGGTAATGAGGTATGATTTTTTATGAAGGTTCTTTTTAGTATTTTTATATGTAATGTAAGAGAAAAAGCTATTCTTGTATGAAATTCTAGAAATCATGTTAAAAAGCATTAGCTTGTAATTTCTACTATGTGAATGGAAATCTATTGCTCTACCTAGGACATTTAGAAGCTTGTGTTGCATTCATGAAGCCAAACATAGTAGATATTTTTTTTACTTTATGTGTGTTATTGGAGATAGGGTTTTAGTATATAGAACCATACAATAAAATGGGGTAATTCCTTGTTTGAACTAAAAACCCTACTATTTTTTAGTGAAGGGATAGCTAGCTATAACATTTTGACTTTCACTTGTGAGTCTAAACACCCATATGGGTTATTGTTGCTTTGTCTTATGGATTATGGTAGTAAATTCTTAAGATGTATGTAAATCTAGAAGACCAATGTTGAATATTTATTTGTTGATAGGCTAAATAGAGTTAGAATTAGTATGGGTTCATTACATGTATGCCATTCAACATTCATGCACATCATATATATGTGAGAGAGATAGTGATAAAGAGAGATAGAGATAAAGGGTAATATAGATAGATAGAATAATCACAAACCATTTGCTATGAATATGCACAAAATATTTATATATTGATCTTGATAAGGTCATGAAGACATACATAATACATCATGAAAATATCATATACAGTGACATGAGGCCAACATTGTCTCTTAGACTACAAAATATCACCAATATATATTCATGAAAATAGTTATGAATGTGTCATAAAGATATAAAAGTGTTTATGTATGTGTAGCAAATGCTATTAATGAAACATTATGCCTCTCTTTGCTTGACTAGAAACTGAACTTCGATCCCTTGAATTAGTTATTATCTTGCATTGTGTTGATTGTGTGTGCCCCTAACAATTATGCAACTCAACCTACACACACAAACATATTATAAAATTAGAGATTATACCAAAATTTATAAATAAATAAAATATTGTTTTGAAATGATATTAAAATAATAAACACACTTACAACAAACTAATACTCAACATCATCAACAAAGGGTTGTCCTCAAAAGAGGATGCTTACAAAACAAAACCAAAATGTGTGTGTATCCATATATACATATATATACATGTATGCATACACATATACATATACATACATGTATATACGTATACATAAATATACATACACACATACATACATACATACATACATATGTGTGTGTATTTATGTATACGTATATATGTATACATATATATATATACATATAGAAAATAAATGTATGTATATACATATATACATGCATATATACATATGTATGTATACATGAATGTGTCTACATATCTACATATACATATATACATATATACATATTTAGATATGTGCATGTGTATGTATACATATGTAGATATATTCACATATACATGAATATGTATGTATAGTACATGAGTAATTTTTTTAATGAAAACCATGTTTAGGAATGAAAATATCCAATCCATTATGCTTCTAAACTAAAGTTTGCAATGCTTATGGTTCTTTTGGCCTTATAGATTCTTGAATCATTTTATAATATAAAACCAAAATATAACCTACTTTGGCTCTAATAATTGTAAACCCTTTAGGAATTCTAAATTGTTGCATCTTGTCTTGATTTTCCCACCATTGTTATTCCTTTTGAAAATTTTACAAATTAGGCAAATAATCCTTGCACTTATATAGAGGATCCTTATGTATGTTCTTAAAATTATTTAAGGTTAAATGACTTAATCTAAAATAAAGGCATATACGGATCTCTTGCAATTGTAACCTCTTTGCTAAAATACTTTGGAACTAATAGGATTCAATTGTGTTTTATGACATAGGTCTATATTACCACAATGATGTATGTATAGGTGTACATTTTAACTTGGTTAGCTTTCCTAGCAAGTTCTTCATTACAACAATCACTCCACCTTGTCACTCAATCAAGCCCACTAGAACATATATTGGAATTTAACCTCTTTCATACTAAAAGAAAAAGTAATCATTAATTATATTTAATTTACCATATAATTTGATCTAAGTAATGCATTTTATAAGATCTAATTGGTGTATTTATAAAAACTATTTTGTGTTTTGGGCATAGGTGGTCCTAGAAAATATGCATAAATAATAAGATAGACTATGGATTATCTTTTAAATATTGTTCACGGTTTTTCATGTCATATTTTTATAGGAGGTCCTCATAATTGGTATTCTTGTATGGTATTAGAGCCAAGCTAGGTGCATTTGACACCTATGTTGTGGCTCAAGGGAGTGTGTTGGAGAAATGATACACACCTAAGTCATAAAAAGACTCATCACAATGTGAGTCATTAGCTCAATAGTAGAGCATCCTAACACCAAATGGGAGGTCCTAAGTTTGAATACTAGTTAGTCCATAGAAATTTCTATAAAAGTCGATCACTAGTACATAAGAAGAAGAATAAGTACCCTTATAATTTTTATTAATACCAACAAATTATCATTCCTCACATACATAGGCGAATCAATGATTTCAAGCTCGTCAACATGTATATGTACCTCAATCTCATGACCCTCATATAAAACCATTTTATTAGATTTATTTAGTGTAAAATATTTAAATTTTCATTAGGAGGAACAATTGAAGGATTGACCCCAATATTAACCCCCTCAACCTAATTTTTTTTTTAATGAATCAAATCCTTAATCAATTATTCCTTAATCCCATAAAATGTTGAGTATAATTACAATTAACTCTACAATTTAATAACAAAATTATTTCTCATTATATCTTTTGGGAATAACTTTAGATTTATCTAATGGCCTAATAGGAGGAAGTGTAATCATGCAAGCACTAAGTAAATTTTGAAGCACATTTTACAAAGGAAAAAGTTGGAGGCTTTAGAGTCATAATTATATTAGAAACATTTATAATGTATAGTTTGTACAATGGTCATTTCCATTATTTTTTACTATCCTTTTGGAAATAATTTTTCTTTTTAAATTTACAAGGGTAGGATGATGTAGATGAAGCATTAGAAGATCCATAATTAAGTGTGGTAGCCTCTAACAACTTTAGTTCTTTACATTCATCTCACTTGCACATGCAAATGTTAAGAATGTATATACTTTGTCGATCCTTGTTTATAGTCAAAAAATCTAAAATAATAAACTTCAATCTAACATTCCTAATATTTGCATTGGCCAATTTCAATATTAAAAAATAGACCCAAATGGAAGATAATACTATTAAATTTCATGGGAAGAACTTAGCCAATAACTTATCATCATACACAAAATCCAAATATGTAGCACTAAAAACCTTGAATGTGTCATGGGATCTCCTTTAACATTGTGCATCTCAAATCTAGGATCCAAAAATCCAACAAAAAATGGATATGTAAAATTTTTAATAGAAATTGAATTGTGTTTGATTTTTATATGTACATGTCTTTTTTTGTTTCCATTAGGTAAGGAATCAACATTACTTTTCATCTCAACAAGCCTTTAAACATTAATGTCAAGGGTAGATAGAGGCACACTAGGATTAAGGACATGAATGAAAGTGGCAAGATGAGAAATCGAAAGTGGTGTATAAATTTGTCATGACATAATAAATGAGTGTGGAGTGACAAAGACTTGCGTAGGAATATCACAGTGAGGGGAACATGGGAAGTGTAAACAAAACTAATGAGAACTAATGTGGAGACAAGAGAACTATGTGCATCATAATAAGTAAGCATGAGATGAGATCTAGGAAAAAGGAGAGGATAAATTTGGGGAGATTTGGTGGAAGGAGAAATAAATTGCATATAGATAGATAGGAGTAAAACAATAAGGAGGAATACATGAAGAAGAAGCTTGGGATGGAGGGAAAATGGCACATCACTCAAAGGGATTGTTGAGCTTATCCTTTTACCTATTTAACTTTAAGTACTTTCTTTCCACATGGCTTATTAATCAACATAGTATATGAAGGAGATCAATGTGCTTATCCTTTTACCTATTTCATCTCTTTGTGTTCCGTGTTGTTTTTAATGTTTTTAATTAGAGTGCAGATGATGTTAATATACATTTAATGATGCATTTTTTATGTTCTATAACTTTTTGATGTTCTCAAGGCTATATAATTGAAGTTCATTTATGTTAACAACTATTAGATTAAATATTTTTATCCCCAATTATTTTCAAATGATTTTATACTTTAATCTTTGTATTCTTATTCTTTCTTTCATCGTTTCATTTAAAATTTGAACCATTTAAGGATGTTATGTTATAGATTAAAGTTGTCTTCCAATTCTTTTTAAATCAAGTTAATAGTATGAAAATATTATTGATGAGTAGATGAATTAAATTACAAGTTCTATTTTAGATTTGTATTCTTTTTATCTAGATATATTATTTACCAAAGTCTTATTGTTTTTTTAGGTGTACTGTATATATATAACATGGAAAATGTAGATCATGTTTCACCTGTGCTAGAATCTTTGTTTGCAAATACTACTAATGAGATAACAAAATTAAGAGATTCATTAGCACAAGGTGCAAACCCAGGGATATATAGTGAACCATGCATGTTAATATTGCATAGTCTAGAAAAACTAAAAAATGAACTTGAGAGGACTAGTGCATATTCCCGAGGCAATTGTTGCTATTCTTTCCATGTGGGAAGAGTACATGAGTGATGTTCCCTTAAACAAATACAAGATAGTGTCACCAAAGAAATGATAAAAGCCACTTGTTTTCCATTTTATCAAAGTAATAAGTAAGGTTAGGGGATGCAGGTCACGGATGTGTTGATCATCTTTATGGCCTCATTGATCTACCCACGATTTCTAGCTGACACATATGGTATATACCCAAACAATGAGCCCGATTCCATTGTATTTTTATTTCCTTTGAGTTGTATCTTTGAGGAGTCCATTTGGGCCTCAAAGTTAACACTACCTAGACATTCCACCATATGTTGGTCGAGCGTGGTAGGATTGGCGATAGGCCCACTATCGTCGAAGATAGACCACCCCCAATGTTTAAGTCGTGGTTAGTGATAGGTCTCTGCTCTCACGGTTCTAGCCCCATAATGAGATAAGGAGGTTGTTGTTGCTTCCCAAAGGAAGCGAATTGACAGGTGACATTGCGGCTGCCACCACTAGGATGTCGATGATGGGTAGGTGGGTGTGTTGATATCTGAACATTCACGGTGATCCACACCATTTTTCAGCACAGTGGACCACCATGGATCCTTTTACAGCGGTTGGCATCCCTACTCCTACACAACTTGATGCACTTACAGGAGATATGTCACGCATGACTCTGCATTGTTTGGCTGAGGACCTGTTGGAGGCATATGCCCACATTGCATCAAACAATGGGATCGGTATAGAGCATGTTAGAGATCATTTGAGACATAGAGGTCATTAGGTTCGATTATTATCACTCGAACCGACCACTAGTTAGCGAGAATCACCCTCTGAGTTCATCACGGTGAAACACGGACTATGGGTTTCTTGATGTTGATTGGTTCTGGTTCATGCATCCTTTGTGGTGCCATCTCACCTTCATAGTCCTCTACATTCATCATTTATGGCGACATGGGATGGGTCGGATCACGGATATTGATTAAATCCAAGCGATGCGTTTGTTCCGCGGTGGAGATGTTTCCGAGGACTTAGGTCATCGATATCCGGATGATATTGCATGTATGTGTGCATGCATGTTTCAATTCTTTTCATTATTTTTTAAATTTCTTTTTAACTAGATATTCATTTAAGTTGATATATATATGTGTGTATATATATTGTTATAGAGTGGACATACCTCAATATCACTCTAGCCTTGGTCAGGTCATGTGCGCGTCGATGTGACTCTGATGGATGAATGTCACATATCGATTGGACATGTGAGTTTCATAAAATATATATTTATGTATGCATAGATAAATACAAGTTGTGGGTGATATTTAAAAATACAAGTTCATTTAAAATAACTTTCATAAAATTTATTTAATAAAAATTATATGTATTTAACACATCTTGTACACAATTTTATTTGCAGGGCTCAGCACATCCATCAGAGCAGGACCGTTCTCATTCAGATGGCCATTTGTCTAGGAGTAGACATTCTTATTAGGCCATGCATTCTAGATTTATGATCTTTATCACATGTGTATTTGATTATATATGATGATCTTTAAAATAGTATTTGATATTTGATGATCTCTTACACTTGCTTATATGATCTAGACATACATTTGCTTGTTTTTTGATCTTTAGTATTCGACATTAGATGATCTTTAATTTACATTTTGCTTTTATGATATATGTACATATATTTTCTTATATGATATATACATATATTTGTCGCTTTGCTTATAATATGTGTTATGTTTATATTCTTTTACATATATGTACATGTGTTTGCTTATGGTTTAAACATGTTTACACATAATATATGTATGTGATTGCTTTAAATATTCAATATACATACATGTTTTCTTTTTTTATGACCTCTTACAACTTACATTTCCTTATATTCAATATACATTTGATCTCTAGTACAATTTTAGGGAAAATCAATGCCATTTTATAATTAAGTTCATTCATGTTGATCATAATAAATATTTTTTAAAAAATGACTTAAGCAACATGAACCATTGAGTTGAGAACAAGATATAATCTTTTTGACAAGTAACTTGAAATTCAATTCAAATTATATCGAGCTATTATACGTTTCTTACAAGTAACTTGAAATTCAATTCAAATGTTTAATTAAGAAAATTTAATTCAAATTATACGGTCTCTATTATACATTTTCGACAACTAACCTGAAATTCAATTCAAATATAATTAAGAAAATTCAATTCAAATTATACCTCTAATATTTGTACATTTTTTGACACTTTACCAAAATTCTAAAATTACTAGATATGTTGTGCATACCTATGAATTAAATAACAACAAACTCCACAATGAAATAACTTGTTTGTTTAGTACTTGATTCATTTAAACTAGAGGATCCAGTTATTCCATGTACACTTGAATAATTTTGATTCACTTGGATCACAGATTTTGGAGAAGTTTTTGCACATTTATCAAGGAGGCAAATATTGGAGCTGGACAACTTTTCATTTTTATCAATCAAGGCAAATTTTGGAGGATAATTTAACTAAGTTGGTAGAGGACTTGTTTAGAGTCATATTTAAGTTGAAGAAGAAAATGGGGCAACAAAGGAAAAGAAAAAATGCATCTCAACGAAAATTGTCAAAAGAAGAAGAACAAAAGAGGCGTGATCAAAACTTGGAAAATTATCATAGAAAGAAACAAGGTGCATGCTTGTTTCTTCTCTCTCTCACTCTCAAGTGTGTGTTAGTACTCTTACCTTGAAGGTTTCTAACCATCATTGCACATAAATGACTATAAATACTTTTAAATATCCTCAAGTCATCTTGGTCATTCAAGTTGCAATGTTTATATGATCCTTGACTCCAATTCCTTAAGCCAATTCTTTTTGTTTCAATATTTATAGTGTTTTGTGTCTTTCATTTTTTATTTTCATCACTTCAATGTTCTCAAATTATTTTTATGTTTTATGCTCTAGGGATTCCTCAAGCAGCAGTCGAGCCAAATCTAGATATTGGATCAAATGAATCCGTTGACGAACAGATGGACCTTGAAGTTAGGGAGGAGACCCAAGTTTAGACAATGCTTGTTGGAGAGGGGTCAAGATCACTCCCTTCTACTGGTATGAATGAGCATATACAAATAGCACAAACTTCTCTCCTTATAGCTCATCATGTTTTATCAATTTTGTTTGCTTGCATACATAAACTTCCTTATATATTTAACATCATCTCTCATTTTGTTTGCAAAATATTTTGTGACATGTGTGGCAAGGCTCAACAAAGCGAGGAAGTTTTCATGCTCAGAGTCGAGGTAAATGTAGACATTGGATCAAATGAATCCGCTCAGAATGCATGGTCCTTGAAGATAGGGAGGAGGCACAAGTTGAAACAATGCATGTTGGAAGGAGTCGGGATACTTCCTCATTACTCAATGGATGAGCATATAAAAACTAGTTGAGAGATTGGGTAAACAAATTTCTCATAGAAATTTAAGATCATTTACTTGAAATGGATATGGAGAAACTCAAATATTATGCCAACCAGCCTTATAATAAGAGAAAGAGGTCAATGACTAAATCTGTAAATGGAATGATCAATCGTCATTTCAATCATCTTGATACACTTGAAAAAACCCAATTGTTATCACGTTTACTTCTTCGTGATGAGCTAAAAGAGTCATTACAATTGTTGGGTGTGCATGTTAGAATCCAAGATCACCTGCATGCAAGATGAATACCTGTCACATGCAAAAGATATGAAGAACCAAAATATGCTCTATAAAACCTCTCAGTAAAAATGCATTAAGAGAATCAATTATTACAAATTGATCAATCCTTATGAAGGAGATCAACAAACCCTAAAAAGGGAAACCCTAGTGTGCACACTTAATAATTAATAAATAATTAATTATTAATGTGCCTAAGTTTAGCTTAAGTAATAAAGAGGAATAAGTGACTTAATTAATTAATCAATGTGATGTATTTAATTAAGTAAAACAACTTATTACTCTAACACCCCCCTTAAGATGAACTTAGGAAGTAACTAAAACACTAGAAAAAGATGCATGAAAGCAAAGATGGGTCCCGGCAAACAAGGCCAAGTAAGGTACCCATGTACAAACAGAAGATCTCTATAAAGTGGAGAAATAGAGAAAACCTCGTGGGAACAAAACTCTACTCCAAAAGGAGATCAAAGGTGATTGAAGGACTGAAAAACCTCCAAATCAAGGAAATGTCCTGAAAAAGAAGAACATGTAGAACATCATAGAAGCATGAAGAAGCTGCAAACTCTGTCAAAAGATGACTGCTATGGTGCCGAAGAACCTCCTCTGAAGATATGATGATCAGGATCAAGAAGACAACAATCTGCATGAGTGCCCCCAATGACACTACTCGAATCAGATGGCAAACAAAGGCCAAACATCTGGAACGAAGATACAGATGGCACAAGTACCAATAGTCTAAAGAACACTAATCAACTGAGAATGGAAGATCCCTTCCAAGGCGAAACCAAAGAAGCATTAACACCAACAGTAGAAACCCCCCCATAATGCTGAAAAGGGAGAGGCGTGACAGGTACACTGAAATTGAATGCCAGAAAGTAGTGCATGAAGAGGAACCAAGAGCATCTGAAAGTGCACAAGAAAGCACCTACAACTGAAAAAGTGGTGTGCAAAACAAAGCACACATACATGAGGCTGGAATCATATGGATCCACTGTTGTCGTGGAGGGACACTCACCGGACAAAGGTGTGATGGCAAAACAAGGGCACTACACAACCCCCCCATGGCACTTTATAATACAGTGCGAGTACAAAATATGGCACAAAGTGATGTGCAAGAAACCCAATACTACACATACAATGCTGAGGCACTTTATCTCAGTGCGTTTACAAAAGAGAAATACATGCAAAGTGAGTCCATAATGTCTACAATGTCCAAATAGGACAACATGCAAAAAATTGGAAAAGATACAGAAAAATTGCATGGACAGCAACATAGAGCTCCTCAATACCTTTCCAACGCCGCAAACGAGGCGAAAATTGGACATGGTGGCAAAAAGTTATGAGCTCGGAAGTCCAAAAACAACATCTGACTTAAAACAGAAATAAATGCATGAAAACAGTAAAATACTGAAAAATAAACAGAACCACTGGAAAGTGCTCGGAACCAGCTTTCCGGCGATATCTCGTTTGCCCGATTTCGATACCGTATGCCCAAGTTATGGCCAAAAGAAAAAAACTACTTCTTTAGGGCAAACTGGGGTTAGGAGGGGGCAAAGAGGCCGTACGGCCGATGACGTCATGCTGACGTCATCAAAACACGAGCATAAAATTGACGGCCTGGGGGCCGTCGGCGGAAAAAATCTCCCCCCTGCAAAAAAAATTCGGCCGCCGGTTTCCTGTGCATGGACGGAATATTCCCTGTACCTTGCCAGCATATTCTGCAAATCCGCCAGAATATTCTCTACGCGCCGGGGCTGGACGGGGGGCCGAGGTCTTCCATAGGACCGCCGGCGAAGGGCAGAGA
>VDFB02040557.1:168407-220877 GCA_007258455.2 Sequoia sempervirens | reverse complement strand
ATGGTTGCTTGATTGGGGTCAAAATTCAAATGAGTTCATGGTTGGAGTTGGTAAGGTTGCTATTCACTTAGGGTTGGGTTCAATTAGTATTCAATTTGGGTTAGGGATCAATTGGGGTTATAATTCAATAAGGGTTTAATTAAGGTCAGGGTTAAGGTTAGTCTTAAATTAGGGTTAGGATTGGAGTTAGGGTTCAATTAAGGTAGGGGTTATTGTCTATTTTGGGGTTAGGGGTTCAGTTAGAAGTTCTCTAGGGTTTGATGCAATTAGGGTTAGGTTTCCAGCAATCCCTTGGGGTTGGTCTGTTCAATTACTAATAGAGTTAGGGTTATAATATGAGTTCGATGGGAGTTAGGGTTGGGAGTTTATAATAATAAATTACTACATATTATGGGAAGGCATTCAATTGGATTCATATACAAATGCACAAATAAGAATTGGTAATTAAGAATTCTCTAGAACTAAAGTTATAACAACAAATACAATCCTTAGCTTCATCATTTGTTCTTTGTTAGGGTTGGGATAAGAATTTAACGGGGCCAACCGAGACTTAGGAAATAAAACCCTGCGAAGGAAATAAAGTATTAAAATCAAAGTTGGGTTTTGATTTTAATCCGGTGACGTAAGCCTAAGCCATTAACTCTAGTGGTCATGTCATGATAGCTTGTAAAGCCTTTCATTAAATACTAACCATAAAATGTAGGTTTTTCGGTTGAAGGTGGGAGAGAATCTGGAAGTCGTGCCAGCCAACTCACAGAACTTCGAGACTCAATCTATGTGAGAAGATATTGTGCGTTGACTCAATTTATTAATGAAGATGTTGTTGTTGGAAATCATGAAGGATGATCTTTGGATTCTCATGCAGCTCTAGTTAAATGGTGACAATACATACACTGCCAAATTGCCATGTTTGCACATGCATTTTTACTAAGCATTGATGAAGGTTACCATTACCTCACACAATAAATACAAGAGGAATTAACTGCTAATTGTATCATTCTTGTAGCAGTTAGAGCACTTTTTGGGCTAAGTCTAATCAAGTTTGAGTGCTTGTCTGACAAGAGAAGATGAGTAAGTCAGTGGAGTTTGTTCATTTGACTCGCTTCAGTCTATATTGAGGGAAGGTGCTGGTTGACAAGCCCAGGCTTGTGCCCACTAGATGTAGTAGAAGGTTAGAATTCTAGGACGTTGCTGCTCAACTAGTAGATGACAAAGTAAATCAGTCGGTGTGCTCTATTACTAGTGTCGGTAGGAAAATAAGGTATGGACATGGCTCCTCTGGATGCCAACACTCGCCCATTGACCTTACGAGCAACACTTCTAATGATGTCATTGAGACCGAATCCGACTACTATTGGTATTTACCTCACTTCAATCACGGTCCGCCCTCTGATGAGGAAGTGATATATGTGGTGCCATTGGCTGTTAAAACCCCAAGTGAATGGACTAGAACTGTATTGGGCAAGGACAAGAAAGAAGAGGAGGTTGAGGGTCTACCATATTGGGCAACAACTAGAAGTGGGCATGTATATCGGGGTCTGAGTGTTGGTAAGGGCAAGGTGGTGGGTAAATAAGAAGTTGTTGTGGTGCCTTCGTGGCAATTTGGTTGCCTAGTTTTTTTGCGTGGATAGTGACAAGGGGATTTTGATGACAATTTGTGTTCCCTTTTCTTTTAGCTTTCCCCAGTTCGTGCACCACTATGTTTTGCAGATTCAACATGTGGGAAGTTTTGAAATGAAAGTCAAATGCAATGGAGATTTTGTTCAAATGAAAATTTGTGGTAAAATTACATTTGAGCTTGAAGCTTGTTGCTTCCTTGTCATATGAAAGGGAATTCACGGCTCATTTGTAGGGAGAGAACTGATGAAAGCTCTAGCTAGGTTTTGAGTAGAATATATGGGTAGAAAGATATATGTCCTTTGATGAGGAAGTGATATCTGTGGCACTGCCATTGGCTATTAAAACCCCAAGCGGATGGAATAGAATAGATAACCTGTTTTGAGTTTTGGATGAATATATGCAAATTATCTTAAATTGTATGCAGATATGACTTATAAGCATGAATAAACATATAATTCTAATATATTTTCTCTCCTTATCTGGATTTGAGTGAATTTTGAATGAAATGTTAATGATGTTTTCATTCTTCTTTTGAGAATTTGTTCAATTGTGTGTCTATGTTTTGGGTAGAATTCAATTTTAAAATTTTGTGGTTTAATATGGCTCATATAAACTCCTGAACCCTTCAAAACCTTATAAATTAATATTTTATGGCTCATGTTATTTTGATGCTTTAACAACCTTGTAAATGATTCTTATCAAGTTTTGAATATTGAATTATAGAGGAGCTCGGGCCCCTTTATTTAGGTATTTTCCACGATATAAGCCTTTAAATAGAATTTGGCTCCCTTATAATCCCGAAATAACTATGTGGTGTAGCGGCTGGGAGTACTTGGTGGTATTTGGAGGTTAGGGGTTCAAACCACCTGACATACTTTTTATAGATTTGCCACTTTTCAAAGTATAAATAGAAATAATGCCACATATTCCAAAGAATGCACATGGCCTCTTGGTGGCCACCCAAATTAGCATCTTGGAGGTTGGGAGTTTGAACCACTTCAACTTCTTTTTAATAGTGACAACCACCGTCGAGGTGCCATGTGGCGCCCAACCATTAGGCCATGTGGCACCATATTACTTGCCTACATAATGCCACATGTTAGCATACCACTAGTCCACGTCATGTCCATGTGCCACATCATTGACCTTCCATGTCATGCCACATCATTTCTGCATTGCCACGTGTCATTGGTATGGTCTGCCATGTGTCATACTAACAACAACAACTTGGTCAAACTTTTGGCCAACCTTTGACCCGCCGTAACTTTCACATACAAAGTCCATTTTTGAAACCGAATATAGTTTTGGAATCAGCATGACAAGCACTACGACTTGATGTCATTTTTTTTTGGATCTAATACAATCAATTTTTCATCTTTTTGAATGCTTAATTCACTTGTTTGACCAAACCTTTAACTACACATAACTTTTGCATATGGACTCACTTTGAGCCCATTCAAGTTGCATCAATATTGTGTTAGCATGCTTTTTTTAATGATGCTGATTTGGATGGATTTTGAGACTGTGAAATTTTTTAGGTTTTTTGGATCCACCTAGATTAGATACAAATAGTTAATGGTAGCAAACATAAGCTTAAAAATAGGGTTTTCAGTGCTGTCAATGATAGTTTCAGTGGTGTACTGGGACTAATTCGCCCAAGGTGGTTAATGAGTCCTAGTAGGGATGTTTTCCAAAATTAAAAAAAAAAATCAATTGTTCTTTATGGTTTATAGTTTGCATGATGTGCGTCCTAAATGCAAATACAATTTTTTGATGCTTTTTAATAATTTAAGATGCAAAAATGTAACCTATATGCACTTTCACTAATGCAAAGATTTAGAAACACTAGATGCAAATTAAGGAATGAAAATCCTAATGCAAAGTTAATATAAGCTACATATAGAATGATGGTGGACACCAAAATAAAATTTGATGTTCAAATGTTAGGTTCACCAAAATGTGGACACTGAAAATAAATGCTTCACTTTCTTGTTAAAGAAAAGGGATCCGATTTCATAATGTTCACACTCAGGAATACCTTAGTGATCTCAACCCAATTAAGGATGTGAGAGATCTGGCTATAAGGTATCCTAGGATAGGGTTTTGGATTAGAAAAGGCTGAAAGAGGGGTTCACCACCAAGTGCAAACTTGAAAACTATGAAATGTTTGAAAACACAATGTGATATGAAAACATATGCTAAATGACTTAGAAATTATCATAAAAGAAACTAGAAAACTGTAAAACTAGAAGTGTGCACCTGGAAACTTGCAGAGGTTGGAATGGAGACTGGAAATTTTGTTTATCTTGAAATTTTGACCTACTAGGACTCATTCACCATTCTAGGTGAATTAGTCCCATATTTGGAAAATTGTACTAGAGCTTGTTTCAGGAAAATGGGTATCCAAATCCATAGAAATCTCTGAAAAAATAGGTACAGTGGGACTTATTCACCACTAATGGTGAATGAGTCCACTTTGACTTTTCTAAAAACTTGAAAGTGGAAACAAAAGCTCTCGGTTTGCTCTTTTTGTACCTCTAGGTGTTCAGATTTGAAACCCTAATTTTTGGCATTGTGAGTGACATTTTGTGGATAATTTGACCTTACCAATAGGGAAATTACTTCAATAAAGTTTTAAATTTATTCTTCAATGATCTCCAAGACCTCAAATCACCTAGATCTATAATCACACAAGGAAAGAGAGAGAAATGTTGAATGTTAAGGAATAGGAGTTTGCCTTGGTCAAACCCTGTTTTGGTAATTAAACCAAATGGAGAAATAAGATAAAGTACGAACATGAAATAATGGAATTAGAACCTTGCCATGATGATGTATCTTGAATTTCCACAACAATGGATGAAGAATCTGCCCTTGAATTCCTTTCAATGCTATCATGATGATCTTGCAAAGACTTAAAATGCTAAACCCTAACTTGCTGGACTTGAGATGGATAATGAATGATTGGGAGGTGAAATGAATAGAAAAACCTTATACTTATACACAATTATGCCCTAATTCTAAAAAATACTACATCACAAGTTGACCCTAGGTCTTAGAAATTAAAAATCCACCAAAATTTTGAATTTAATTTAATTTTTGAGCCAAAGGTGACTCACTCGCCCCTAATGGAGAATGGGTCCCACTTAAGGAATTTTAAGTGGGTGTTAGAATTTGACTATTTTAAATGATGTTTATCAGGATTATTTTCAAAAATACACTAAAGTAAGGCATGTAAGTGTAAAATGGGGCCAATTAAAGCATAAGAAAGGTCAAATTATTAATGTCAAGCCTAGAAAAGTGTGAAAGTTTGTTACAACAATTTACAACACTTTGAAATAAGGCTTGGTAAATGATAAAAAGAGGTTATTTAGGTGAAATATATTAATAATAGCCTAAAAAAAATTGAAAGTGTGTTACAACACTTCACAACACTTTTGCAAGGCATCATAAAATTCTTATTAATTCTCAAGGGCCCAAGACCTAATGTGGATGTGTAAAAAACCTCACAACACTAAATCAACGCATCATTAAGTCCAATTTATCATTAATTATTCCCATATCAAGCAAGGAGTACTTTTTTCTACTCTACAGAAACAAAGGAAAGAGAAAAGAGAGAAACCCTCATGGTATTGGAATATATCATGGATAATACGGTTAGACTAATTGTGGAAAAATTGGAAGATGTGTATGAATGTTATGTCTCCTTGTCACAAGCAGATGATCAGATAAAGGCTCATGTACATATATTGGACCCCTTATTCAAGAAATGGTAACCTATACATCACACCCTAACAACTTTGTGTAGAATTTTGCAAAGGAGTGTTGAGGTTCCCACAACTTTAAAGCCTACTAAGAAAATGGTCTGAATGGTCACAGATGAATTTCAATACATATCTGCAAAAGACCAAAAGATCAAGGCAAGAATGGATTTGTTTCACTCACTAAAGTAGTGGTTCATGCCTAAGATACTAAGGGATTATGGTCAACTAAAAGGATCCAATGATTTGATAGATGAGTTTAGAAAAATTGTTCCCAAATGACTCATTTATAGAAGGATGGTGACATAAATATTTAATGCATCAATTTAACCTTGGATGGAATAATTGCAGTAGATGTTGGATGTACTCAAAATTCATAAAGAATAGAAAAGGGTTATTATACAATAGATGGAAGAGTCACTTTTCCAACACTTGAAAAATCCAGGAGTACAAATGGCCTCACAATTACATAGTGTACCAATGGGAGCATACATATCTAGCTCTCCCAGAAGAATAGGCCTTGCAGTGAAGTACCAAACCTTGAAGATACTATCATGGAATGAGGACCTTGCCAGATCTGAATGATTATGGGTACCTTACAATAAGTAACAAACTTTTGTATCTTGTGAGTGCTCTTGACTTCAACATCTAATAATTTATCTTCACTTCTCATATTTCATTTATGTTAAAAGTGGGTAACTGAAAAAGGAACTTTTTGACATGTCAGTCAGGACAAAATTTTGAAATGTATTGTAAAATATTTTTGAAGATCAATAGAATGAAGTTATAATTGGTGGTTGAATTCTGGTTTCAATTGTTTGTTTAAGTGAATTAATGAATGTTATCTTGTTGTCTTCAGTTTGATCTTTGCTTGTTTTTGATAAGATAAGCAACATTTATAGAGTGTTGTAGCCTTTACACATTGAGCCTCATAGGAAAAAAGGGAGAAGGTCCATAGAACATAACAAAAAACCATCAAAACAAAACACAATAACAACAGACAAACAACCAACAAAAAACAACCCAACAGACAAGACACAACAACAACAAACTAGCTAGCATTCTCCCAATTCTGAGAGAGGAGGTAAACAACATCCTCCCCAACCAACTTGGGGCCTTCCTCTATAGCCTTCTTATCCATTTCATCCTTAAAGACATAAGAAAGGGTGCCAGCCATACAGTGGACCATCTTAACAGTGAACTAAACCAGACTAGTAAACTTCTTCTTGAGCTTCTCCACCCACTCCAATCGCATGGTATGATCCTCCCCTTTTTATGTAGTCTTCGCTATGTCTTCCTGCTCCATTGTCTAAGGTTCAGAGGACTAGGAAGTTGAATTCTCCTTTAGCATTTTATTGAGGTCAAAATTGTGGCTAGTCCCTTCAAAAAATTCCTCCTCCTCTTCCTCCATATATTCCTCATTTTGATTACCCTTGCTCATAGACCACTCCTCATCAATAGAAATTTCATTAATTTGAACCTTCTTCCTATTTTTTGCCAGCCTTCTAGATCTCCTAATGCAAGTATTTTCAACCCCTATCTCCATTGTAGAAACAACCACAATATCCCGTTGGAGTCTCTTCTCACCACATTCTTCTTGTTGCAGTCAATGGTTGGTGGCTCCACTAGACCTTTCCCTTCTTCTCTAACTTTTTTCTTGGCTGCAAGTTTGCTATCAAACTTACCAAGGGTGGATTTGAGCTCATAGAGCCTAGCCACAACATTTGACTAAGCAAGTCCCACACTCCCCTTTTTCTTTTTGTTGGGAAGTTTGGGCTTGGGGGCTTTAGTATTCCCCAAAGGGGTTTTCCTTTTGGGTCCCTTAGACTCAATTGGAGAGATATTGGTCTAAGCAGGGAATTCAAATTCCTCAATATGGACAGCAGAAATGGGTTTGGTTAGGAAAAGAGCAAGGTGAAAATGATAAAGACTCAAGATGAGGCCTTGTTGGAGCAACAGGGGACGAGAATCCTCAGGGTTTTTGGTAGTAGAGTCTAAGAATTTCTCAGTAGAGATTTCCATATCCGTGAGTAAGAAAAATGAGAAACTCAAAAACATTTAATGGTGGAGGTGATTTAAAAGAGGTGTTAGCTCTCAAAAATGAAGGTTTGAACCACGAAAGGTTGCTAAGCTTTCACAACATTTCAGGGTAACAGAACAAGGTTTGAAACAATCAAACCTTCTACTCTTCAGGTGCTGCAAGACCTAGGCGGGTATAACTAACTGAATAATGCAGACTTAACTTCTGATTATCCTTCTGAAATGCTTTGTCCACAATGGCAGATAACAGTGAACAAATGAAACCAAACTTGATAGCTACCTTCTAATCTAAATACTAGTATGCTTAATTAACACATGTAAAGAGATTAAGTGAATTCAAAATGATGAAATGTAGAGACTAGTGCCTTGTTGGGTATGTGGAGTCAAACGAAACAGAGGTAAGCAACTTATTCTGGCAAAAAATCAAACTGTAGGCATATGATCTATTTAGAACTTGTATAAACAATGTAGCATTGTGATTAATAAGCTCTACTTTAAGAATCCAGATGAATTCCCCCTGATTATTGTGATCAACAGAAAGGATTTAATCCCTACTTGAGAGAACCGATAGATTAATCACACAGAAACAACAAATGTGCATTGATAAATTGAAAATAAACTTGTTACCTCAATTTAAATAACTAGAAAGAATCAACATGGAGACAGCTTCAGTAATGCTATTCAATGAACTCGACGCACAATTGACACCAGAAAGAAATCACCAGCTCAAGTGAATTCAATTGAAATCTCCATTGTCAATTTTTTTATGCAACATAGTCTTAGAAATGAAATTTTTATCTACTATAATTTCAACCTACTCTATTCTCTCTACCCATCCTCCTAACTCTTTTACAGTCAAGAGTGAACACATATATAGACCATCAGAAATAGGCGCATGCCTCAACATGCACCGTTACAAAGCTCGTACTCAGCCATTTTCAAAATGCATGCCAGAGATTCCATAACCTCTCTTTACCACATGAGACTCCACGTCGAGTAGCATTGAAATCTCCATGATGACCAACAGTTATAACCGATGCTCAAGGTCTTAATTTAGTATTCCTCTAAATTTCCCATCAATAGGTTATCCATCGATGAGGGCTCATTTCATGCCAGCCACAAGATTTGTATTACTATAATTTACCAGTTGAAGCAGTCGGCGAGACAACCTACTAGTCATGCCGAAAGCAATTCATTTATTACCATCCCGCATGCACCTTCTTCTCTTCATGTATTGCTGTGACATCTTGACCTCAGGGTGACATCCTAGAGATTTCACCAAGCTTCACCGAAGACATCATTTTCTTTTAGGTCGCTGTGATACTCCAACTATTATATCGAAGTTAATGAGTAGCCATATTCCTTTCTTTTGTTTCAGTATAGCCAAACACAATCGGTGAGATACTACATAGAAAGTCATCAGTTATATCGAAAGCAAACCTTTTACATTTTTGCTATGTCATTGTAACCCTTTGCTTCTCTTGCCAAAGAATGCCAATCATGTGTATCACTATAGCATACCGCTCTCGGAGAGACCATATATCAAGATTACAAAGCTAGGCCGAAGATCCATATATAGCCTTGTGTTGGTGTAACACAAGGATTCTCTAGCTGACAATCAATCCTCACAAAGCCTCGCCAAGACACAAATATTCATATACCGACAAAGGCCACCCATTTTCATGCTTTTCGCTATAGATCATCACATTCGGGGAAACCCTTTGTAGACTCCACATTGCTATACCGAAGACCATGAGCACATTCCAATTTTCCAAGACAACATAATACTTTTGCTAAAATATAACCTCCGCTTGAAAATTCGGTATAACACATACCTTCTCGCTATGACCCTTCGCCGAAGGATTAAACTCTCACCGAAACCACTGCTTAGGCACTAGTCGGCATAACAATAGAAACTCGTTGTGACATTGTGCTGAATGTAAAACCCTTTGCTTATAGGAAACCATTTTAAATCTCATCGCTAAGACATCCAAAATTCAGCGAGACATCAGCCCAATAGTTCCAACTCACACCAAGGGAATATACCCACCGAACAGTCAGCGAGACAATGAGAAAATCGAGGAGACATTAACCCGATAGCCATAACTTACCCCGATGAACCACCAAAACCATTGATTGGCCAGAAAAATAGGAATCACTGAGACTTATGCCCAAACACAAGGACTCATGCTGATAGGAAATCCATAAACACGTGGTCACCGAGACACAAGAAAAGTCCTGCCGAGAGCCACTTTAAATCATGTCGACAAAACCCAACCGCTTCGCCAAGACCTCCTATCGCAGTATAAGTCTCACTGAAGCATCAACTACTCCACCACCGGTCGACATAACAAGATGACATTGCCGAGACCTTTCAATGAAAGGCATAACTCACACCGAAGACCACCATATGTTAAAAACTATGGGCAAGACCTGATCACATCTCTATGACCACTCACCAAAACTCATAGCCTTTGCTGATACGAACACTTCCTATCGCCGAAACAACATGCCAGATATGCCGAAAACCATCTGTAAGAAAATCTAGTTGCCATAACAAGAGAAGTGTCTTGTCGATAACCAGCAACAAGAAATAGTGAAACATACATAGGTTGGGGAGACATTTGGGTACCTATGCCGACATGAACCAGAATGAATAATATGCATAACCCATTGGATTCAATGGGACAACATGGGAAAACATGGAGAAAATATGCATGAAGAGAGGGAAATGCACAAAGTTAGGACTCATTTGGAAGATTATGAGAAAAATCAACATGTGAAAATATCCACTTTTTTACAGTTCCAATAGTGGCTCCATCTGGGGATGAATGATAGTCAGATCATTGCAAGGATCCAAAATCATGGGGTGAGTAGACCAGACCAAACACAAAATGAGCCAGTGAGCAGAAATGAAAAGGAAATGAAGCAAAATGAAAGTGAAATGGTGGTGAACCAGAACCCTAAACTACTGTGCATGGAAAAGAACTTTAAAGAGGACAAGCAAGAGTTTTCCATGCACTGGCAACCCTTAATCCTCTGTATTACTTCAAGAGAAAAAATGTTTCAGAAATTGCCCATGTACAGGCAATTCCTGATCCTCACCAACCATATTGTGCAAATAGTATGAGTCTTCGCATTTCTTTGCAACCACCACAAAAGGCCCTAGCCATAAGGCTTCAAAATTCCCATGTTTTCCCTTCTCCTAGCATCTTGCATTCCACATCAGTACCAGATCACTTTCTCCAAATTTCCTATCCTTTGCTTTTTTGTCAAATAAATATTTCATCTGCTTCTACAACTTTATATTTTTATTTTGAGCCAATCTCCTTGTTTCATCTAGTTCAACTAGCTGCTCCATTCTTTCCTCCATGGGTTCAGGAATATCCAAATCCTCCTGAAGAACAAACTTGTAAACCGGTAACAAGTTTTGCAAAGGCATCCTTGCTTGTGCTCCATACACTAACTCAAATTGGGACTTCCCAATTTCCTTCTTCACCGTAATTCTATCAGCCCATATAGCCAGTCTTAATTTTGAATCCCAAGCCTTCTTGTTCTGACCTAGCATCCTTCTTATAATCTTCAGAAGACTCTTATTCCTAGATTCCACTTGTCCATTAGCCTGTGGATGATAGGGATCTGCATACGAAATGGCAATACCATATGTGCTACAAAAGCCTCTGAATTCATCTGATCTAAAACACATCCCATTATCAGTAATCAGCCTCATTGGTGTACCAAATCTAGTGATGATATTATCCATCAAGAACTTCATCACCACCTTACTTGTAGCTTGTTTAGTTGGGATGGCCTCTACCCACTTGGTGAAATAATCAGTGGCCACCAATATCCACCTATGTCCACCACTTGATTTTTCTTGTATTTCTCTGATAAAATCAATTCCCCATTGATGAAAAGGGGCATCAGCCTACAAAGGTCGTAATGGCAAAGCTCCCTGATATTTCAGTTTTCCAGAGAACTTCTGGTAAGCTTCACACTTTCTCACATATGCAAAAGAGTCATTAAAAATCTTAGGCCAATAATAGCCTGCCCTGAGAAATTTATGAGTAGTTGTTTTTGCTGAGTAGTGTCCTCCACAAACCCCTTCGTGCATTTCACTCAAAACATGTTTAGCTTGAAATTCATCCAAACACAACAATAATACACCATCCATATTTTTCCAAAATAAATCCCCATCCATAAAAACATATTTAGATTCCTGCAACTTTAGCGTTCTTTTCTGGTTATCATTCAATCCTTTTGGGCACTTCATATGTTTAAGATAATGCATGATATTTTTATACCATTGAGTATGCTCAATGCTTGCAATTACATCTTCTTCTTCTACATTGCAAATCTGATTTACTTCGATATTTGCCTCTGCCATTAGTTTAGCCAAACCCTGACCTCTGACCAGTTTAGTAATTTGAATCTCCAGGTCAAATTCTTGGATTTTGTTGATCCATTTGCATCTTTTACCTGTCACTTCAGACTGTGTCAGAATATCCTTGACAACTGCATGAGGAACATAAGCAACTACATTTGCTCCAACAAGATATGGTCTGAAAGATTTTATAGCTTTCACCAGTGCAAATGCTTACTTCTCCATAGGATCACTATTAGTCAATTCTGGCTGTGCTGGTTCTATTTTGAAACTCCCAAAATCAGCATCACAAAAATAGTTGATTTGGTCTTGTGGCGCACAGTCAATGAGCTGATTCATCCTCGACTCCCTGTACAATTTCACTTCTTGGCTATTTACATGAATGGTTGAATAAGACAGATCGAACTAGAAATTTCCACCAATGGCCACCGTCCATTTCCTTAATATGAGCATACCGAATTGAGGAGGGGTGTCTATCACTGTTATATCAATATTGTAAGATACTTGAGGATAAGCAGCTAGCTTGACTTCTACATCTTTCATTATACCCACCACAGGAACAGGTCGGTTATCCATTGCATAACATTTTCCTTCATATGTATCCACCCCCATGCCTAGTTGTTTCATCACTCCTACTGGCATAATATTCATGGCGGCACTAGAATCTATCATACAATTCCTTAATAATTTATTATTTATTAGTAATGTGATAAAGAAAGGATCAACCTGTGATGGACTTGTTAATACATTACTCAAGCAGATTTATGGGATGTTTACTTTATTCTGCTTATTTTTAGTAACCATTTTATTTTCAATACTTACATGTTTTTCACTCTCATTTGTTATCAATTGCATTGCATTGTCCTTGTACTCCTTAATTTTCATCATTTCTAGAAGTGGGACAAACATCTTTACCTGAGACAATGCTTGAGTGAAATCAAAAGAAGGACCTTCTGCCTTAATCACTTTCTTTTATTATGATGTTTCTCCTTTGTTCACCTCTTTTTCTCCCCTACCTGACTGATCACTATTTTGAATTTCTTTATGTAGCTCTTTTAATGCATCCTTTTGGACAGGATTTTGTTTGCTTTCTTCACGTTGTTTGTTTTCAATTTTCTTTGAAACTCCTTGTACAACTTTCTGATCTTTCATAAAAATACCCCTAGGGACACCTTCCTTCTCTTTTACTGTCCTATTCCTCAACCAGTATTTACTCTTGGCTTCTTCTACTCCAGCAACAGTCAATCTTTCTATCTCTTCCTCAGTAAGTCTCCTCAGATTATTATGAGTAGGCACCTCAATAGATTGCAGTTCTACATAATCATCCTCAGAGTCAGAAAAAACCTGCTGCTCAGCCATATGAACATTGTACCTTTGTTCTGCAACATCATACTCATAACCTCCCTCCTCCGAAGATGAGTACCTCTCCTCAACATGGTGAGAAGCATTTGAAGTTAAGTAGATTGTGTGATCTTCTCCACCATCTCCCATTAACACTCCTTCCTACATTCTCTGAGCTACTACACATTAATTAGGGGAGTGTGGTTTATCACAAACTTCACAAAAATAATTACTATTCACCATATATGTTCCCTTCTTCTTCAATGGATCAGGAGTTTCTTTACTTCTAGGCCTATCTGTTATAGGTTTTCCATCCTTCCAGTTTGTATTATAGGGCATGTCATGCAACCTTGGCCTTGGCCTTTCATTCCTATATGTGTTCTCATGCTTATATTGATAATTATTATCTTGTTGAGGAGCTCAAGGGTTATCTCTCTTATTCATTATCCCAACAGCTTTTCTGTTATTCTCAATTGTTAATGCTATCTTTTGTGCTTCAACTAAGTCCCTTGGGAACCTATTTCTCAGCTCATACCCTATTTTAGGGTAAAATGCATTCAGGTAAACACTCAATGATATAGAGTCTGGTAACTTTGATCCTGGAGGTATTCTATTCTGTAGTTTATTGAATATCCTATTAAAATCAAAGATAGAATCATTCTGACCTTTCTGAATTCGCATTAGTTCATGGAGAGCAGCGTCTGGTGCACTCAAATTTCCATATTGTTCAAGGAACTGATCCTGAATTATTTGGAGAGAATAAATAGAAGTTGTTGCCAGGCTATTGAACCAATCCCTAGCTTCCTCAATAAGGGACATCATGAACAATCTCATATGCAAATCTTCATAAGGTACATCCAGGTCTTGAATGAAAGTATTGAAACTTCTTAAATGATCCTCATAAGTGATTGCATTACTCCCTGTAAATTTGGGTACTAAACTTCTCCAATTGTTGTCCATGGGATAAGGGTATAATTGAAACCCTGCTAGATCAAATTGTCTAATCATGGTTACATATTGATAAGGAGGAGGATTAGGTGGGTGTTGATATTGGTAAATAGGGTTATTGTACTACATATTTTGTCGTGGCACATGATGCTGACTAGGAGGTGGATAATTATTTGTATGTTGTGTGGGAATATTAGGTGGATGATTTGGCTGTCTATATTGATTCTCAATTTGATGGTGAGGAATCCTTGGTGGTTCATAATACCCAGCACCATGATTACCCTATTTATGAGGTGGTACATATTTTGGGGGAAAACCAGATGTGTGAGGAATGTTCTGAACTTTCCACAGTTTGAATTCTCTCATTGCTTGAATCATTTGGGATTTTTTCTGCTCTTCCCTTTCCTTTCTCTGAGATTCATACCATGCCCTGACTTCTTCATAACTTAAAGATTCATAATCTTCTTGATTAGTAGGTCCACTCTGGTTACCTTCCATTTTTTGGTCATATTCATATTGAATTTTGAGTCATTCAGCTTCAAGTCCAGCTTCAAACTCAGCTTGCTTTCTAGCTTCCAATTCAACATTTCTCTGAGGGTTGTAAAAAAGATTTTTCTGATCTTTTGGGGTACAAGGCTCTTCAGTTGAATTATCTTTCCATGTGCCAAAAAAATTCTCACCAAAAGGTATTGATGATTTATCTTTATTTGTGAAGCACATGTCCTCACTTTTCCCTTTACCCTTGTCAAACTTATCATCTTTATGTGTCCATTTACTAGTGCTAGCAAGGGCTCCAGTATGACCTCCTCTAAATTGAGATCTTCTTCCATTCATGTTGAGATGTTTGATCAGAGTCGCCACTCACTTTCTTAAAAGTGAGAAAAATATTGTTATTTATTATTCCCAGCGGAGTCTGTATATAGGACTTCTGACTCTATGATTAAGGCCCAAATTTTCTCAAGTTACTCCCCAGCGGAGTCACCAATTTGTTAGCTCTCAAAAATGCAGGTTTGAACCATGAAAGGTTGCTAAGCTTTCACAACATTTCAGGGTAACAGAACAAGGTTTGAAACAATCAAACCTTCTACTCTTCAGGTGCTGCAAGACCTAGGTGGGTATACCTAACTGAATAATGTAGACTTAACTTGTGATTATCCTTCTGAAATGCTTTGTCCACAATGGCAGATAACAATGAAAAAATGAAACCAAACTTGATAGCTACCTTCTGATCTAAATCCTAGTATGCTTAATTAATAGATGTAAAGAGATTAAGTGAATTCAAAATGATGAAATGCAGAGACTAGTGCCTTGTTGGGTATGCAGAGTCAAACGAAATAGAGGTAAGAAACTTATTCTGGAAAAAAATCAAACTGTAGACATATGATCTATTTATAACTTGTATAAACAATGCAGGATTGTGATTAATAAGCTCTAATTTAAGAATCCAAATGAATTACCCCTAATTATTGTGATCAACAGAAAGGATTTAATCCCTACTTGAGAGAACCGATAGATTAATCACACAGAAACAACAAATGTGCATTGATAAATTGAAAATAAACTAGGTTACCTCAATTTAAATAACCAAAAAGAATCAACATGGAGATAGCTTCAGTAATGCTATTCAATGAACTCGACACACAATTGACACCAGAAAGAAATCACCAGCTCAAGTGAATTCAATTGAAATCTTCATTGTCAAATTTTTTTATGCAACATAGTCTCAGAAATGAAATTTCTATCTACTATAATTTCAACCTACTCTATTCTCTCTACCCATCCTCCTAACTCCTTTATATTCAAGAGTGAGCACATATATAGACCATCAAAAATAGGTGCATGCCCCAGCATACACCGTTACAAATCTCCTACTCAGCCATTTTCAAAACGCATGCCAAAGATTCCGTAACCTCTCTTGACCACATGAGACTCCACGTCGAGTAGCATTGAAATCTCCATGATGACCAACAGTCATAACCGATACTCAGGGTCTCAATTTAGTATTCCTCTGACTTTTCCATCAACAGGTTATCCATCGATGAGGGATCATTTCATGCCAGCCACAAGATTTGTATTACTGTAATTTACCAGTTGAAACAGTCGGTGAGACAACCTACTAGTCATGCCGAAAGCAATTCATTCGTTACCATCCCACATGCACCTTCTTCTCTTCATGTATCACTGTGACATCTTGACCTTGGGGTGACATCCTAGAGATTTCACCAAGCTTCATTGAAGACATCATTTTCTTTCAGGTCGCTATGATACTCCAACTATTATATCGAAGTCAATGAGTAGCCATATGCCTTTCTTTTGTTTCGGTATAGCCAAACACAATCAGTGAGATACTACATAGAAAGTCATCAGTTATACCGAAAGAAAACCTTTTACATTTTTCCTATGTCGTTGTAACCCTTTGCTTCTCTTGCCGAAGAATGGCAATCACAAGTATCGCTATAGCATACCACTCTCGGAGAGACCATATATCGAGATTACAAAGCTAGGCTGAAGATCCATATATAGCCTTGTGTCGGTGTAACACAAGGATTCTCTCGCCAACAACCAGTCCTCACAAAGCCTCGCCAAGACACAAATATTCATATACTGACAAAGGCCACCCATTTTCATGCTTTTCGGTATAGATCATCACATTCGGGGAAACCCTTTGTAGACTCCACATTGCTATACTGAAGACCCTGAGCACATTCCAATTTTCCAAGACAACTTAATACTTTTGCTGAAATACAAGTTCCGCTTGAAAAGTCGGTATAACACATACCTTCTCGCTATGACCCTTCGTCAAAGGATTAAACTCTCACCGAAACCATTGCTTAGGCATTGGTCGGTGTAACAATAGAAACTCGTTGTGACATTGTGCTGAATGTAAAACCCTTTTCCAATAGGAAACTACTTTAAATCTCATCACTAAGACATCCAAAATTCGGCGAGACATCAGCCCGATAGTTCTAACTCACACCGAGGGAATATACCCATCGAACTGTCTGCAAGACAATGTGAAAATCGGGGATACATTAACCTGATAGGTGCAACTTACCTCGACAAACCACCAAAACCATTGGTCAGCTAGACAAACAAGAATCGCTGAGACTTCTGCCCGAACACAAGGACTCATGCTGATAGGAAATCCATAAACAGGTGGTCACCGAGACACAAGAAAAGTCCTACCGAGAGCCACTTTAAATCATGTCGGCAAAACCCAACCCCTTCGCCAAGACCTCCTACAGCAATATAAGTCTCACTGAAGCATCAAATCCTCCACCATCGGTTGGCGTAACAAGATGACATCACCAAGATCTTTCAACGAAAGGCATAACTCACAACGAAGACCACCATATGTTAAAAACTGTCGGCAAGACCCGATCACATCACTATGACCACTCACCGAAACTCATAGCCTTTGCTAATACGAACACTTCCTATCGCCGAAACAACATGCCAGATATGCCAAAAACCATCAATAAGAAAATCCAGTCACCATAACAAGAGAAGTGTCTTCCCGATAACCAGCAACAAGAAATAGTGAAACATACACAGGTCGGGGAGACATTTGGGTACCTATGCCGACATGAACCAAAATGAATAATATGCATAACCCAATGGATTTAATGGGACAACATGGGAAAACATGGAGAAAATATGCATGAAGAGAGGGAAATGCACAAAGGTAGGACTCATTTGGAAGATTATGAGTAAAATCAACATGTGAAAATATCCAATTTTTTACAGTTCCAATACGAGGCAAATGATAATAATAGAAAGTTTTATATCTACCCTCTAAAGTGACATGCTTCATGAGAGTGAGGCAAACCTGGTCCCATGGCCACGGGAGAGCTTCTCTTTCAAAGCTATACTGGGAGCAGATAGGTTTTTCATTTCCTTTAAAGAAGTCATTAAGGCTTTCATTGTCTTGATCTTTGGGGTGCTTAGGATACTTCTTCTCAATGCAAGAGACCCTCGTCATCTGAGTAATCACCTTCTCATTGGACTCGAAGGAAATTCCACCCATTGTAACCCTTTTATCTTTCTAGGAGCTCATGAATTGCACCGAAATCCTTGGATCATGACCAACCAAGAATTCCATTAAAGGAACCAACCCACCTTCGACATAGATGTGCCAAACTAGTGGGTCCTTGCCAAATTCACCACAATTTTATAGCTTTTTCCTCACCTTGTTTCCACCCATTTCACCACTCTTCACTCTACAAAACCTGTAAACTTGTGAGAATAAAAGATTAAAATCTTTGTTAATGTGATAGTTTACCAAAACACTTCTTCTTTTAAGCCAATGAAGAAGGCTCTGGGAAATCAAGACGATATGCAAGACACACACTTCAGGAGTTCAATCCAAAAAGGAAATCTCTGTGATCCCATTAAGGAAAATATTTAAACACCTACAACTAGGTTTATGAAAAATGATGATATTAGGAGGTTTTCCTTCCATGTTACCATAACACAAGTACCAATGATGGTTGGCCATGGGCCAAATTTAGACTTCTCTAAATATCCACCATTTATCATCATAAGCTTTTAGCGGAGTTGATAAGAAAAAGCAAGAGCTTCATGCCATAATTATTAGTCACATCAAATTTGAATTTGGAAATCCATTAAGGATATGTGAAGGTTGAGACAAGATTGCAAATAAAGATTGCATAAGGGCTGACCCAACTTGGCTGTTACCCCCTTGTACTTCCCATTACTCCTCATAATTAGCTTCGTAATTTCTATCTGCACCCTAATATTCAAATTATGCAATGGAATAAACACCTTAGCATCCATCTTCGTCCACATCACCAAAAATAAAATATGTGGACCACCCAAAAAGCTATGACGAATGCAAGATTAGATGTCATCATGATAAACAAAAGTTCCCTACTCCTTGAGGATGATACCTTGTATTCTTGGTGGTAGGTTCCCCATATTCCTCCAACACTTAGAATCTCTCCAATGGGAGTGGATATTAGCCAAGGCATCAACAACTTGATTACCCTCCCTATAAATGTGAGTAACAATCTTCATATCCAACATCAACACCAAATGATTTATGTCTAACAAGATATCCCTAATACTCCATCCGAATAATTTTCCCAAATTAATAGAGTAAACCATCAAATTATAATCCCCTTCTATGTGTAGTTTCTTTATCCCCATAGTGATAGCTAACTAGATGTCCTTCAATAGCGCCCTTTTTTCCACAGTCATGGAGGTCTGAATCCCTAAACTCCCCAAGTAACCAGCCACAAAGTTTCCCCTGTAGTCCTTGATAATACCCCCTATGCTTGCCCTACCTGGGTTTCGTTTGGAAACAACACCAAAATTGAGTTAATGCCAACCACAATCTGGGGGTTTCCAAATAGTGTATCGCCTAGCCTAGGACCGAGAGTTGTCAAAGGAGTTGACCTCAAGATTCTGGTTCCAAGATTTAGCCATTTTAATCTCCCAATCAATAGGAGCTTTGTCTATGGTTTTCCAATTGAAATTAGAAATATTTTCAAAAATTAGCCTTATCCCTATACCAAAAACCTCCTTAGGACTCATCTCAATATTCTTGACTATTTGATTGTTCCTCTCTTTCCATAAGCACCGACAGATAATGGCGGGACCTAGTTCCAAATCTCTTTAGGTAAGGGATGATGGAAAGGGCTAGACTAGCTCAAGATAAAGGATTTGATGTCCTTACACATATTCCATAGAGTACCCAATCTCTCCAAAGCTAGCTCCTAGACACCAACTACAAATGAGCAGTGTAGAAGTAAGTGATCCACAGATTCTTCATTGCATTTGCAAATGAAACACCTGTCAGAGATCTGAAATCCCCTTTTCCTCAGGTTAGCATGAGTGAGGATCTTGTTATGGTAGGCTATCCACCAGAAGAAGTTTATTTCTAGAATCATGTCCTATTCCAAACCTATTTCTAGGGACCATGCTCAATACCTTGAATCGAAAAAAGATTGCAAGTCATTTTGACTGAAATATTTGTGTGCATGTCATTATTCCAGTATATTTCATCCTCCATGTTTGATAAATGTAATATGGTAAGGGAGAGTAAGTCCTATAAATACTTAGCTAGAGTTAACAACTCAGGGGACAAAGGTCATCAAAGAAGCAAGTATTTCCACCTCCTAGCCCCCGACTGACCAAGGAGGTAGTTACTAATGCACATACCCAAGAAGAGTTGCACAGGTCTCATAAGATTCCTGAAGTTTGAGTGTGAAAGGGGGGCATCTAACAACCAAGGTTCTTTGTAGAATATGATGTTATTACCATTCCCAAGCTTCCATTTCATCCTGATCATGAGCAACATTTGCATTTTGCAAGTTTTCTTCCATGCTAAAGATCCTAAGGGGTGATCATCAGAGAGACACTTAATCATAGGTCTATTGTGGAGATACTTAGCATTCATAATCTTGGACTAGTCCTTTGTATTCCTCAGATGGTCCCAAGGGATATGTGCAGGGTCATGATGGTCTAAAAAGTGGCGATATGATGGGTATGTGTAGGGTATGTGGCTGATGACTTTTTTTAACCCAAAATTGATGAAACAAAAAGGGTTTTTAAAGGAGATTCTCAACTTTCGACCAATATAAATTATTCTTTACTTTGAATTTAATAAATAATTATTATTCATTTTCTATTTGAATTACGACTAAAGTCCTGATTGAGAGGCTAATTGAAAAACATCTATAGCTTTCAAACAATATCACATTTTTTGAATCTGAAACATGTGTCACATTCTATGCTTCACATACTATAGGATTAAAAAAATGTAATAAATTTCATGAAGTTTTGACCAAGTTAAGGTTGTTAGACATACAAACTTTGATATTTTTTAAAAGTTGTAATAAAAAATTCATAATTAATTATTTACTTGGAAAAAAATTACAAAAAAATATGCATCACATCCAGACATGAGTCTACTTATATCTAAAATCTTATAAAAAAATATTATCATTTTATTGTGGTTAGGGTGGTCAGATAGAAACCTACTTCTTATTTTTTCCCTAAAATTTAAGTACTACTACATTGAAATTTCAAATTTTCACCAAATAGATTTAAAAAAAAAAAACTTAGTAGTTTAGAAACTACATTCAATTTTCTATAGATTCTATTCTTACATATTTTTGAAATAATATAGATAACTTATTCAAATTTTTATGTCAAGTTGCCTAATTTGATTCTTCTGAATTTTTCACCACTTAAGGGCCTGTTTTTTCCATGATGATCCTACAACCTTAGCAAGTAAGGCATTTTTGGTGCTTAGGATATTCCTAATTCCAATCCCACCACAAGATTTAGGCTTACAGACTTTGTCCTAGCTAACTAGAGCAAACTTTTTCTTTTTCTCAATCTCATCCCATAAAAATTTCCTTTAATTTTTTTCAAACTTCTCAACAATATATCTAGGAATTTTAAAGATAGAGAGGAAGTAAACATGGATACCTTAAAGGGATACAGATAGAAGTTGTAGTTTTCCAACATGAGTGAGGATGGAGACTTTCCACCCTACCAATTTCCTTTGTATCCTTTCAAGAATTTTGTTCCAAAAGGTAGGAGTGACTTCCTTAACAGTAAGGGGTAACCCTAGATACACCAATGGGAGAGAGCCATTCACACATCCAAGGAAAGTAGTGAATTGATCTTGTAGAGTAGGAGTGTTGTTGAAGAAGTAAATCATGCTTTTGTTATAATTTATACATTGGCTAGAGCAAGCAGCATAATTATTAAGAAAGCTTTTTCATTTCCTAGCTTCAACCAAAAAGGCCTTCCCAAAGAGAATCATATCATCAACAAACTGTTGGATACCAATAGGTTCCATGGAAGAGGCAGGTTTGACCCACTTCATAGACCCCTTTGATAGTAGTTTAGATATGTTCTTGCTCAAGAAATCCATGACCATGATAAATAAATAGGGTAAGAGGAGGTCACCCTTTCTAATACTTCTCCTAGATTTGAAGAAGCTAAAGGGTGTCCCATTAACCAACATCAAGTACCTTACTGTGGTAATGCATTCCATCAAGAGGTTGGTCACCCCACGGTCGAACCCAAACTTAGCTAGGAATTTGGGGATAAAGTCCCATATCACCTTATCATATGCTTTTGAAATATCCAATTTGAGGGCCATACTAGCATTATTGCATTTTTCCATGGAATGGAGAATTTCATGTTTAGTTATGGTAGCATCCAAAATATGACGACCAAGACCAAAACCATTTTGGGTGGGGATAAAAAATTTTTCCAAGAGGAGTTTAAGGTGGTTCACCAAGACTTTAGAGAACTTGTAAATGGTATTGCAAAGGCTAATTTTCCTAAAACCAGTCATTGCATGGGTTCAACAACCTTGGGAACTAGGGAAATAAAAGTGTGGTTCAGTTGTTTGAGAATCTTACTAGATTTGAAGAAATCCCTGACAGCCAAAACAAGGTCCTCACCCACAATCTCCCAAAATATCTGAAAGAAAGTAGTGGGAAAGCATTTGAGCCAGGCGCCTTATAGGAACCCATATTGAAAGCAACCAGATGAACTTCCTCAGGAGTGAAAACAAAAAGGATTCTATAATTATCATCCTAGGTTATAGTGGTCAAGAGAGGATCTAGCAGAAGGTTATCCAAAGCTTGATTGGGAGCCTCAACACGAGCTAAATAACCCTTTTGAAAATAGTCCCACACCAAGAGCCCAATCTCGGTAGGAATATTGACCAAGACCCCCTACTCATTTTGAAACTTAGTTATCTAGTTCCTTTTCTTGTGTTTTAGGGAAAAAACATGAAAAAGAGGTTTTTTTGTCCCCCTCCTGCAACCATTAAACTCTAGATTTTTGTTTCCATAAAATCTCCTCCTTTTTTAATGTTTGTTCACATTCCCTTTGACCCTCTCATTCTTGGTTGCAGGTCAAAAGGCTAACATCCCCTTCTTCCATTCTTTTTAGGATGGCACTCAACTTATCCCCTAACACAATTTTTATTTTGGAAGACATCACCAAAAACTCTCTTATTCCAACCTTTCAAACATATTTTTGACATGTTTAAGTTTGTTAGAGATCTTGAACATGGGTAAGCCACGTACAAGGATGTTCCACCATTAATCAATTTTGTTCCTAAAATCAGGATGGGAGTTCCATATTATCTCAAACCGGAAAGGAAAATTCTAGCAACAAATATATCATTCATGACCAGTAGCAGGGGGTTATGGTCAGAGATAGTTTAGGGCAGAGAAATCAAATTAGCAATGAGCAAGACCTCTCAATTGTGAAAAAAAAGAAATATATCCAATATAACTTGAATCAAACCATCCCCAAAGCACCTATTGGTCTACATAAAAGATTGACCCAATAAGTCAATGTCAACCAAACTGGTAACACTCAAAAAAATCGCTAAATCATCCATGTTGTCAAAGTAGTCCACCAAACCTCCACATTCCTTCAAAGGATACAAAGGAGAGTTGAAATCCCCAGCCACCAACCAATTTTTCCCCTTGTTATTATTTATCCAATCAGTAAGATCCTGCCAAAGGGCATTCCTAGCATTCCTCTAGTTAGGGGCATAAACATTAATGAGCGACCAAGAGCACTTGGGTGAGAAAAAATTACTCCCACACTACTCTAACATTGGAAAATTTCAGACCCAGTAATCCTATTAGGATTCCATAATGCAAGAAGTCCACCAAATGCACCCTCAACATCATTGCAAGAGAAAAGGGCACTTGACTATATATACTTAGCAATATTATCAAATTTAGTTTTCTTCATTTTGGTTTCCTATAAAAGTAAGACATTAATCTTATGTTCTAAAACATAATTTTTTAATGGTAGCTATATGTGGGAGATATTTATCCCTCACACATTCCAAGACATGAGGACACTTCCTATTTCCTCTATTTACTAGTGGCTATCTCTTTCACTATCTCTCTTTTCCTAGTTTGTTGTTGGTTGGGCCTTCTAGGTTTAGAGTCACCACCCACATCCACTTTCCTTTGTTTCCTCTTCTTCTTTGGGGTTCACCAGAATTCCCCCAATGTTTTTGCTAGAGTCAAACCCATAGAATCCATTTTAACTATCTCATCTTTAACTTTTGAATCCTCCCCTTCCATGATTTTTCCTTCTTTATCACCAGAAAATATTGACCCAGTTGTCAAGCTAGTCCCTTCTTCCTAGGTGTTGCCACAATAGTGTGTCTCACTTTTGGGACATGTTGATTTTTTCCTAAAATCACCTTTTTTAGAAAAACTAATGATTTTAGCCTTGAGAGGTTCCATCTAAAGGGTTTCAATTGAAGAGGGATAGATAAGACCCACTTAGATCAAACCCCCTTGGATAAAACCCCTCTACTATTAAATCATACCCACAATGGAGTCTCCTTTGCTCCTATCAAAATGTTGGCAAAAAAACATGTTTACTTTACCTTTTGAGGGATTAAATAGCATCATCTAGAAATGATCTTTTGCAAGATTGTAGCCTTCAAAATGAGCTTTCCAACAAGTATATTTTGATATTTTTTCATTTTATCTTGTATTTAATTTTTCAATTTTTATTGAACATAGGTTTTTCTCTGAATATCAAGCTCTTCATTCTACAGAGGTGGAAACATAGTAAACAATTGTAATTTTTTTTCAAAAAATACCTTTTCTCTAGATATTTATGTCATTTCTTCACTAAAAAAAGAAAAATTAGATTTCAATATATACACAAAAATTTAGGTTGTACGACACACATGCATGTCCAAATCATAGTTACAGTGACTTCAAAAATTAATTAAAAAATATATAAGTAATAAAAAATTATGAAAAAATATATGTTCCCTAGATATTGATGTTGAGAATCTATATTCCAAAAACTAGAATTTTATCCTTTATAGAAAAAAGGTTATGTTGTATGACACAAATGTTACTTTCTGAAAATGTTGTTTTTCTATTTACAAGTAGTTATTAAAGGAGATGTTGAAAGATTCATGATTTTTTTAATTTTTTTTTAAAATATATATATTTGGAATCTACACACAAATTTCTACAAATCACTAGTTCACATCATCTTCAAATTCTTAATGGTTAGTTGCTATAGGTCTTAGAAGATGAAGATTCAATTAAAAATATTGATGCAAATGTCCATCTTGGGAAAAAAGTGAGACACAATATTGTGATTTCACCCTCCTTCAAAGAGTCACCATTTCACCATCTTCCCACAACACATGACTAGGGGAAGGATCACTAACCCCCAAAACCCCACAACTAGGATAAGGGGCAACAGGGACTAGAACCAAGTCCCCGAAGGAGGCATTCTCACCAACAATGGGGTAAAAGTTGACCTAGGAGTTAACCAACTTGGGAGAGCTAGACTTGGTCAAGGACTCAACAATCTTCAGGATGTCATCTTCAAAAGGGTAGTGGTCATTAGCAACAAATTCACTAGGGTTAGGAACATTTTTTTAAGAAGATTTGAAGTTTGTGATTAGGTGGCTAGTTTTAGCACATTTCTACCAATAAAAAACAATGTTCTCATAACAAACTTGTTGGTTATAGAAACCAAAATTAGAACAGAGCTTCACTGAAGTAGGCAGAGATTTATGCACTTCGATATTAACATAAAAAGGAGAAAAAACTAACCTAGATTTGGACCTAGTAATGGAGTCTAAAGTAATGAATTGGCCCAAGGAGTCCCAAATAGATTTGAACATGGTATAATCCCAGTATTCCAGAGGAAGACCAGGCAGACGGACCCAAACCAACTCTAATTTGTTGAGATCCACTATAGGGTCGAAACCCAACTTCCATTGGCACAAAGCAAAACTATACTTTTGATAGTCCCAATGTCTTGAAGAGAGGACCGAGATTAAGTCTTTTGAAGCCCTGAACTTGAAGTGGAAAATCCCACCCACCGTAGCACAAATAGCCATAATTCCTTTGAGGTTCCATTTAGCCACAACCCATCTCCTGCCCATATCCACCATGGGGAAAAAAGAGAGGAAACGACCCACCACCACATTATCCATTGAGGAGACAATCCTATCACTAACTATGTCAGGGATATAAAATTTAGTGCTCATAGTAGTAATCTCTTCATCAGGGTGAGGAGATGGGACCTTATCATTTTGACTACCATTAGTTAACAAATCCTTCCCAACTTTAACTTCTAGTGAGACAACAACCACCGACACTTTCCCATCAGATAAAAATGGAATCATAAGTGATTTTGGCTGACCCAGAATCATGGTAGTGCCAGAAATGGACAAGCCAAGAGTGCCCCTTGAGGGACACAAGCTTGCATGAACCTGGGAAAGGATCATATTAGGGGAGGACAAGGGGGGATTGTGGGTTACCCCCAAGGCAAAGTCTACCATGTGCGTAGGCAGTTCAAGCGTAGACGGACGAGAGAGAAGCAAGAAAAATCAGGGCAATCTTTGATGACTATGGTGTTATATATTTGTATATCAATATATACTTGTTATTTAAATCAATATATCAAGGGCATATCTGGTTTATCAAAACACATTTGTTGTCAAGAAATTCATTTTGTACTGTTGGAACACAATGATCTATTGAGAGGGGGTGAATTAGTAGATACCAAACTTTGGCTCTCAAAAAACTTTATGTAGATTACTTCCTTAAATCCAAATACCTTGTTCATATTTCTTATTCAACTCTTTTTGTGTAGATTAAAAACTAAAGATGAAAACATAAACATGCAAATAGACAATCAACACAAATTCCCACAACACCAGATATATGTGGAAAACCTGATATGGGAAAAACCACGTTGACCAAGGTTGCTTGAGTCCATTGCTCAAATCCAACATCACAAATAAAATCTTTCTTACAATGTTTTAGGGATACAACCCAAGGAAGTGTCAACTACCTAATTTAGAAGCAACCACTTCAAGGATGCAACAATACCCTATTTTAGGAGCCGCAACTCCAAGGATGCAACAACACCCTAATTTATAAGCCACAACTTTAAGGAGACTACGATCCCCTAATCTGAGCCACAACTTATTACAATGATAAATTTTTAGATATGCATATACTTGGTTTTTCCGAACCTATAATGCATCATTACATTCAATGATTTGTTGCACACATTTCAACTTACACTACTACTACTGAAGCTACACTCTCAGCAACACACCGCAACTCTGCACATAGAACATTCATTTTTCTATCTTGTTGCTTTACTCTTCTTTTCCTTTCTATAGTGTCTCATAAATTTTCACTCCCTGAATGCCAACCTAGATGATGATTTGTGTTGTGTCTAGGTTACACATGTATGTGCATTCACTATCTACACTCATAGCTCTCCATACACACTTCATGAAAATTCAACAACTTCCACAATACCTAATTGTCTTTCTTTATGCTTGACTCCACCAACTTTCAATCACTTCCTTGATATTCTCTCTACCTATCTATATCATCTCCTGCTTACTCTTGGGGTTTCCTTTTCTTGCAAACTTCACTGGAAAGCTACCTTTACCTCGAGCCCTACACACCACTGTCTAGCTCATAATTAAGATATTTGATAGAGTATACTAGATATTGCCATATCTTGCATCGAGTCACCCAACATTTAGTTTTGTTATTCATTATTTGTCAAACCCTAAGATCGGATATGCATTTAATGTATTTTCTTTACTATTTGATCTAATTTTGATCTCAATCACCTATTAGGGTTTTTCAAAAACCTTCACAACCTCTACATTGAGAATCACACCATTTAATTTGGATACAAAGTATTTGCTAAGAATACCAACTTATGAAACCCTAAAAATAAATATATATTAAATGAGTTCTCGTGTTCATTCGATTTGATCCGATCTTGATCGCTTATGTGGTTTGTTTTGCTACCTTGAAGATCAAATCTTCACTCAATTGGTCTTTGGGTGTAGTTGGACCAATTAATTCCTTCATCTTTTTTGGTTACCATTTGAAATCCTTATTCACACTTTCATAGCCATTTCAGATTTCTATCTCTGAATTTTGGCTGTCGATCTACTATCTTCGTGCCATGATCCTATGCTTTCCATTCACTATCACAACTTTAAAACACATCCATCTAATAAACGGTTGTTTAAATATCCATCATTGATCACATAACCATCGCAATAACATAGTGCATCACAATAACCTTAAATCATGACTATTGGATCAACTATATTCAAATCCTTCAATCTTGACTGGTGGATCTTCTGCCTTTTTATCTCCATCCTTAATCACATTCATTTACCATTTTCCATATGCGAGGTCCACCAAGACACGAATCCAAAGTCTGCTGTCCCCATGAGCTCAGACAATGGGCCCACACAAACCTTACGGGTTTTGTGGACTATTTCCCTTTGTTGTCCACATCATTGCCACACAACTCACAACAACAATATGAGTTGATATATCGAGCAATTGTTCTTTGCCACCTGTCGGCCCTTGTCACAATTTTTCATCGTCACCATCCTATTGGGTCCCACCAGATACACTATAGGCACTGTTAGATCTTTGTCATTCAATCTCTACCATTCATGGGATACGTCCTCTTGTACAACCTTCATAGGTCCCACCATTCATGCATCATGTACCGTTCGGTCAATCTTGATTGATCCTCACCATTTCCCGCTAGCCTCACGGGTCTTGAACGAAACCCACATAATTCTCAGTGGAGTATATGGGTTGTTGCCATGTATACACTTCTGAAGTCATCTTCCACTAACTTCGTATGACTCCTTCATATGTCCCATTAGACATCAATGATCATAACTCATTCATCATGGATTAATCTCCACTACTTTCAGCTAACCCCACAGGGCTTAGCCAAGATCCTCCAAAAGCTCAGCAGAATTGACAAGCACCTTCAGATGTTATTTATTGGAGCTATTGATTATACACAATTAATCATGGCCCTGATGCAATAATTCATTTCCACGTGTCATTGATCATTACATTCCACTAACTATGTATGCTACCTCTCTAGGTCACACCATACATGTGAGAATTGTTGATCTTCTAGATTCGATCACCGTCATTCCCGGCTGACCCCAAGGGACTTAATTGAGACCCACCATGAACTCAATGGTGCTTGTGGGAACCTTTAGATCTAACCACCTTAACCATCACCATTGATCTTACAAAGACAAATATTTGCTTAGGTCTTAGGAAATATTTAACACACCAAATATTTGCTTGACTGGTAAAACAAGGTGAAGGATCCGCTCACCCTCACAACTTCAAAGGCTTAAGTAGTAACATAAGTGACATGCAACTACCTTAACTAGTCAATGATGAATTAGAAGAAACTTGTTACACCGATGACTATTTGATCTACTATTGGATTGATTATGCGGGGTCCACACTTCACTTTTCTTTGTTGAGTGGTAAGTTAGAAATTCTCCTGAAAACACCACCAGCCTTAAAGCACGATCTTCATAAATTCATCAAACTAGACAAAAAATCTGCCACTGCTATAGGGCGGGGAGTCAGGGAAAAATAGAAAAACACCACCAGAGCTATACTTAGTCAAAATCCTTGAAGGAGTAAGCTAGAGAAACTTAGAAAAACATTGCTCAAGATATGACTTAGAAGAATTTTTCTTTTCTTCTAGTGCTCAACAGACATGTAGACACTGCCAACCTAGGCAATGGGGCCAATCACTTAACAAACATCAATGACATAAGTAATAACTTATGTGACCTACAAACTACAATACCAAGTCATCGACATAATAGAAACTATTTGAACATTATGATTGTAAACTCCTACACACGTAGGGTTTAACTGATAAACCCTAGACCAAGAGCATTAACAATTGAATTCTGACATCTCCATTAACATCATGACTTGCACAATACCTTTCTAGAAGGCTCTTGAGAAACCTAGTTCAAATCGGCCAATAATTTTCCATTAGATCCACTGCTCTCCATTCATCCTTTGTCATCATGTCAACAATCTCCTTTTCTTGTTTTTCCCTTTTGACATCAATGACAACATTATGAGCTTCTACACGAGATCAACACACTTCTCCTCTAATCCCCTTTTGACAACAATGACAACATATTCCAACAATCTCCCCCTTTGTCATTGATGGAAAACCCTTGTATGCTCAATGATACCAATTAATCAATTCAACATTTGTACCAGTATCACCTTTACCTTCTACTTTTATTTTTGCTTTCTCCAATGCTCCTCTTTGAGAATTTGCATGACTTTCTCCCCCTTTAAAAAGAAGTGCAAAGGGTCTAGTTATTCTCTAATATCTTCCTTTGATATTCCTTCTCCTTTTCTCATCCTTATGAGCATCTTCACAACTTTCTCTCTTGTTCTCTACTTCGAGCATTGCTCACTTCTTCTCCCCCATGCTCAATTGTTTTGATCACTTGCTCATCCTTTCTTCTCTTCTTTATCTTAGGTCACCATACCGCTACAAACTTCACTTATTTTTAGCAATGGCCAAGGAAATTTTCTCCCCCTTTGAATGATACCAATTGAAAATAATTTTTTTTCTCTCATGTCAATTGTTGCACTCAACCTTTTTACTACAATGGAAATACCATATGCTTCAACTACTCTGTACCAATTTAAAAAATATCTGATGCCAGTTGAAGTTCCATTATAGGCTCTGATCTTATTAGCTCAGATGCCAGGTGTACATATATTCTAATTCATGCTCTGTACCAATTGAATCATATCTAACACCAATTGGTGATATCATGCCTTGATACTAATTATCATTTTGATACCAATTGTGAATTTGTTCACTTTATGCTATGTATCAAATGATATCTTGGACTGCACTATATCAAGTATAACATAGATTTGATACCAATAGCAACTCCCCCTTATATCTTTCTCCATTCTTCACTAGCTTCATTTTAGGGGCTTTGTACCAACTAGACTATTCTAAATCATTTTGTAGTGGTCTGATACCAATTTAAAAATAATACAAACATAATAGCTCCCCTTAATACATATATCTTCTCCTTGCAGACAAGGAAAATTTCTCTTAACAGAGCATCTACACCATTTTTTCTTCAATAACTGGTACCAATGGTTGATATCAATTTCTGTCGTAAACTATCCACTGTCTGCTAATTTTCTTACACCTTGACAAGCATTTCAAGGAGCAAGAATGTGACCATAAATCTGTAACCATCAAGTCCTTATAAATTTTTAAAACATGATTTACTTGACTTGATCTCTCCATTTCCAGGGATGAATGGAATATCAATTTAGCTCCCCCTGAACTCATGCCCTATCACTACAAATTCGTGATGTAAAGTAGAAGAGGCATCATGGAGCACTTCCTGCTAGTCTTTCTCTCTCCAAACCTTCTTTGTCCTTTTCTCTTTTTGATCGGCCTTCTTCTCAAGAGTATGTGAAACATTATTCACTTTAGGGGACTTACTTCTCTTCTTTTCATAATGTGTTGCAAGTCTTAGGGTATGTGTAGGATCATGATGTGCCAAAAAGTGGCAATATGATGGGTATGTGTAGGATATGTGGATGATGACTTTTTTTTACCCAAAATTCATGAAATGAAAATGGTTTTTAAAGGAGATTCTCAACTTTCCACTAATATAATTATGCTTTACTTTGAATTTAATAAATAATTATTATTCATTTCTATTTGAATTATGACTAAAGTCTTGATTGATAGGTGATTGAAAAACATCTATAGCTTTCAACGGTATCACATTTTTTGAATTTGAAACATGTGTCACATTCTATACTTCATACTATAGGATTAAAAATGAATTTCATGAAGTTTTGACCAAGTTAAGGTGGTCGACATACAAATTTTATATTTTTAAAAGTTATAATAAAAATCATAATTAATTAGTTACATGGAAAAAATTACAAAAATATGCATCACATCGAACATGATTCCTCTACTTATATCTAAAATATTATAAACAAATATTATCATTTTATTGTCGTTAGGGTGGTCCAACACACCTACTTATTTTTTCCTGATATTTAAGTACTACTACATTGAAATTTCAAATTTTCACCAAATAGATTTTTTTTTAAAATAAACCTAGTAGTTTAGAAACTACATTCAATTTGCTACAAATTCCATTCTTACATATTTTTGAAATAATATAGATACATTATTCAATTTTTTATTTCAAGTTGCCTAACTTCGATTTTTCTAAATTTTTTGCCATTTAAGGGATTTTTTTTCCATGATGATCTTGCACATACCCCTTCTATAATTTAATCTACAGTCCTTAGCTATGTGACCAAGGTTGTCACAATTATAGCACACTATATTCATATTCCTTACAGGAGAAAATAAATTTCTATTTACATGTTTTGTGCTCCTTCTATGTGCAACTCTACACTCACTAGCCTTATGACCAAATTGATTACAAAGATAAAAATATCCATAAAAACATGATGAGTACTTGATCATAGCGTTCCTTTGAGTAGGATGAGAAGGTCTTCTTTGATTTGGCTTCTTCATATATCTCATCCTAGTAAAAATTTCTACATTAGCTCCCTTTGTGTACTGATTTTTCTTTAGGTTCTTAGGAACTAGTTTCTCCACTATCTTCTCTATTGCGGACTTCTTTTCCCTAGTATCTTTATTCTTATTAGCAATAGGCTTCATTTCTTTTTTTTTCTTCTTCATCTTAGTAGTGCCTTTATCTGATTTTCCATTTGTAGAGGTACTTTCTCTAGAGCAACTTGTGTAGGCTTCCTCTTTCCTTATGCATCAATTTCCTTTTGCTTTAAATCTATCATATAAGTTTATAGGAGTACTGGTAGAGGAATCATTCCTTTCTCAAATCGAAGGCCAACCTTCTCTTTAGGTTTTGATGGATTTTGTGATTTTACCAATTTAATCTAATATTTTAGAGCCACATTTCAACTTCAAGCCTTTATCAATCTACTCCTTGGCTTTTTCAAGATCTCTTCTCAGAGCAACTATCTCAACTTCCAACTTCTCACATTCCTATGATTTAGACTGTAGTTTTGATTTAACTACATCTTTTTTCCTTTAAGTTTCTTCCATCTCAATTTTCAAAATAACTATCATTTGATCAGATTCTTCAAGGTTTTTAGTTTCTCTATCTCTTTTTGTGCATGCAACTTTTGTTCTTCATTTTCTTTTCTCAATTTCCTAATCTCATTCAAAGAACTAATGAGTTCACCTTCTAGGTCTACTCCTTCTCCACTATCAGAGGTTTCATCTTTTTTATCTTTATCAGACCTCTCAATCTCTTCATTATAGGTCATTGGAAATGGGTCAAACCCATAGAAACTTCCATGTTCATCATATGATCTACCACTAACATCATATGACCCTTTTTCCCTTCTTGTGTACAAATTATTTTTATTGTCCTTTTCCTTATCAAAATAGTTTACTTAATTATAAAAACATTTAGAAACAAAATGATTGTGATTACCACATGTTTCTTTAAGCCATTTCTTGATCTTTTGAAGGAATCAACTTGCTCTTCACTGGGCTCTTGTGATTAGAAGGTAGATGTTTCTTCTTCATCATATCTTGTTGCAGCTTCACTTGTACTTAGAATTTTAGATTCACTATCATATTTCTAAATCAATTCCTTCATTTCTTCTTTACCATCCTCTTCATACATTCTCTTTAACTTGTTCTAGACTTCATGTGTTGTTTGACAATGCATGACTTTTACCAACACAAAACTTGACAGTCCATGAAGAATTATATCTCTTGTTGTAGCATTATCCTCATGTTCCTTTTAGCTTCAATTATTAGAGGTGTAGCAGGGATTGCATATCAATTTACAATTGACAACCAAACATTGACTCCTCTAGATCCAAAATATGCTTCCATCAGTGAGCTCCAAAAAATATATCTTGACCCATCAAAAACAAGTCCATCATATGCAAGTAAACTTTGTTGAGTAACCATTGTGTTCACTCTACCAAGCTCTACCCAAGCTAATTAAGCTTCTCCTAGGGAACCTAGGTCTATGATACCAATTATTGGAACAAAATGATATATTGAGAGGGGGGAAAATTAGTAGATACCAAACTTTGGCTCTCAAAAACCTTTATGTAGATTACTTAAATCCAAATACCTTGTGCAAATTTCTTACTCAACTCTTATTGTGTAGATTGAAAACTAAAGATGCAAACATAAACATGCAAATAGACAATCAACACAAATTCCCACAACACCATATATACATGGAAAACCCAATATGAGAAAAACCATGGTGACCAAGGCTATATAATTTGAGTTTATTGCTCAAATCCAACATCACAAATAAAATCTATGTTACAATTTTTTAGGGTTACAACCCAAGGAAGCATCAAATACCTAATTTAGAAGCAACCACTTCAAGGATGCAACAACACCCTATTTTAGGAGTCACAACTCCAAGGATGCAAAAATACCCTAATTTAGAAGCCATAACTTCAAGGAGACTATGATTCCCTAATCTAAGCCACAACTTAGTACAATGATAATAATTTCAAATATCCATGGACTTGGTTCTACCTAACCTATAATGCATCATTACATTCAGTGATTAGTTACACACTTACACTACTGCTACTAAAGCTACATTCTCAACAACACATCCTAGCTTTGCACTCTTCTATGCACATAGAATAGTCATTGTTCTATCTTGTTGCTCTACTCTTCTTTCCCTTTCTACAATGTATCATACATATGCACTTACCTGAATGCCAACCTATATGATGATCTGTGTTGTGTCTAGGTTACACATGTATGTGCATTCACTATCTACACTCGTAGCTCTCCCTACTCACTTCTTGTAGATTCAACAACTTCAACAATACTTGATTGTCTTTGTTTATGCTTGACTCCACCGACCTACAATCACTACCTTGATATTCCCTCTACCATCTAGATCATCTCCATCTTATTGTTAGGGTTTCCTTTCCTTGCAAAATTCAATGACAAGCTACCTTTACCTCAAGCCACACACACCATTGTCCAACTCATAATAAAGATATCTGATTGAGTATACCGGATATTGCCATATATTTCATCAAGCCACCCAACATTTAATTTTGTTATAGAGAATTTTCCTTTATTCATTCTCTGTCAAACCCTAAGATCAGATATGCATTCAATGTATTTTTTTTTACTATTTGATCTAATTCTGATCTTGATCACCTATTGTGATTTTTCATAAACCTTCACAACCTTTGCATCGATCCTCACACCTTTTAATTCATATATAGATTATTTGCTAAGAATAACAACCCATGAAACCCTAGAATCAGATATGTATTAAATGAGTTCTATTCATTTGACCTGATATGATCTCAATCGCTTTTGCATTTTGTTCCACTACCTTGAAGATCAAATCTTCATTCAATTGGTCACTAGGTGCAATTGGACCAATTAATTCCTTCCTCTGTGTCGGTTGCTAATCAAAACCTTTATTCACACTGTCATAGCCATTTCAGATTTATATCTTTGAATTTTGGTCATCGATCTATTGTCTTCACGCCATGATCATGTGCTTTCTATTCACTATCACAACTTTAAAACACAACCATCCAATAAACAATTGTTTAAATCTCCATTGTTGATCACATAACCATCATGATCACATAGTGCATCACAATAAAATTAAATCATGACTGTCAAATCAACCTTCTTCAAATCCTTCAATCTTGACTGATGGATCTTCTTCCTTTCAATCTCCACCATTAATCACATTCATATATCATTCACCATATGTGGGGTCCACCAAGACATGCATCTAAAGTCTACTATCCCTGTGAGCTCAGACAACAATCCTGCACAAACCTTGTGGGGTTTGTGTGTTGTTGCCATTTGTCATCCACATCATCTCCATGCAACTCACAACAAAGATTCAAGTTGATATATCAAGCAATTTCTCTTTGCCACCTGTCAGCCCTTGTCACAATCTATCATCATTACCATCCTATTGGGTCCCACCAAATACATTGTAGGCACCGTCAGATCTTCCTCATTCAATCTCTACCATTCATGGCCTATGTCATCTTGTGTAGCCTTTGCAGGTCCCACCATTCATGCATCGTGCACCATTCAATCAATCTTGTTTGATCCTCACCATTCCCCCCTAGCCCTACAAGTCTTGAATGGGCCCCACATAATTCTTAGCGAGATATGCAAGCTACTACTGCGTATACACTTCTGATGCCATCTTCCACTAAATTCTTATGTCTCCTTTGTAGGTCCCATCATACATCAATGGTCATAACTCATTCATCATGGATTAATCTTTATCGCCTTTTGCTAACCCCATGGGACTTAGCCGAGATCCTCTAAAATCTCAGCGGAATCGACAAGTACCTTCAAATCTTCTTGATCATTGTCATTGATTATACACCATTCATTTACACTTGTCATTGTGACATTACATTCCACTAATTGTATCTGCTGCCTCTATAGGTCCCACAATGCATGATGTGATGACTATTGATATTCTACATTTGATCATTGTCATTCCCTGCTAACCCCATGGGACTTAATCGGGACCCACCATGAACTCAACAGTGCTTGCATGAACTATTAGATATGACCACCTTAACCATCAATGTTGATCTTGCAAAGATAATTATTTTCTTGGGACTTAGGAAATATTCAACATGCCAAATATTTTCTTGGTTGATAAAGCAAGGTGAAGGAACTGATCACCTGAGTCACGACTTCAAAAGATTATGTAGTAACTTAAGTGAATTGCAATCACCTTAACCAATCAACGATGAATTATAAGAAACTTGTAATGCCTATGACTCTTTGATCTTCTATTGGCTTGACTATGTGAGGTCCACACTTCACTTTTCTTTGTTGAGTAGTAAGTTAGACATGCTCTTGGAAACACTGCCAACCTTGAAGTGTGATCTTCATAATTTCATCAAACTAGACAAAACATTGCTAGTGCCATAGGGCGGGGAGTTAGCAAAACATAGCAAAAAACCATCCAAGTTCAACCACGAGCCAAAAACATTGATAGAGCTATACTTAGTCAAAAGCCTTGAAGCGGTAAGTTAGAGAAACTTAGAAAAAAACCACCCAAGATATGAGTTAGCTGAATTTTTATTTTCTTTTGGCACTCAATAGATATGTAGGCACTGCCCACCTAGGCAATGGGGCTGGTCACTTCATGGAAATCAATGACATAAGTTATAACTTATGTGACCTGCAACTTGGAGTACCAAGTCACCAATAGAATAGAAACCATTTAAACATTGTGAATTTAAACTCCTACACACTTAGGGTTTAACTGATAAACCCTAGACCAAGAGCTTTAAAAATTGAATTCTAACATCTCCATTAACATCATGAATTTCACAATACCTTTCTAGAAGGCTCTCGAGAAACCTAGTTCAAATTGGCCAACAAATTTTCCATCAGATCCATTTTTCTCCATTCATCCTTTGTCATCATGCCAACAATCTCCTTTGCCTGTTTTTCCCTTTCGACGTCAATGACAACATTATGATCTTCTACATGGGATCAAAACACTTCTCCTTTGATCCCATTTTAACATCAATGACAACATATTCCAACAATCTCAAAGTTTGGGAGTTGAGCTAGCTGTTATTCCCAAAAGGCTGACCTACTAGGAATCCACTACTATCCCAATTAAGGATCTCATGGGAGAATGTTTAGACCATGTCATGAATCAAGTGCCCATTGCTGAATGAAGGGTGGAAGTGTTGAACTTCCAACAATCCCCTACAATGCAAGCATGGGATTTGAACCCGCGACCTCGCTCTAATACCATAAAGTTTGGGAGTTGAGCTAGCTATTATTCCCAAAAGGTCGCCCTGCCAGGAATCCACTACTATCCCAGTTAAGGATCTCATGGTAGGCTATTTAGACCATGCCACGAATCACATTCCCAATTTTAATTGAAGGGTGGAAGCATCGAGCTTCCAACATGTACTACATTTTGGTCTCAAATCTTTCATAATTATGGTTAGTTTCATTACATTCAAATTCTAAATTTTGGGAAATTATTATATATAGTAAATAGATTGATGGTTGTTTGGATAGTGAAATTAGCTCTCTTAGAAATTAATTGAAATATCTTTTCTTAGAATATCTAGAAGGATTATTTTAATTAAAGAGGATTTTGTCATTATTTTTCTAACAATGATTAACAATTATTTTACAGTGCAACTAGCTTGCCATTTTCATACAAGATACAAGTCATGATCAAAGTCAAGAACATACCAAGAAGATGATATTCTACTTCAAACCATCAACCTCACTTAGTTTAGTCTACTTACATGGGGATATTAAGGAAGTTGCTAAATAATTAATATATATCATTTCTTTTTTGCAAAGGAGAATCCTATGAGATCCAATATAGTAGCAGATCAATATTTAGTTTCTTAAGTAAAGATGATGTTAGAGTTGGGAAACTTGTTACGGAACATCAGGTTAGTAAATTTTGGATGTTAAGGCTTCCTAGTTGGATATCAAAGATCTTTTCTCTTCAAATTAATTTTGAATTTATGTATAAATGGATTCTTTCATGGTGCAAGTCTTTACTGAGACAACACATGAAGCAGGGTTGACATTTTTGTTGTCCAAGTTTGAAGGCATTCTTGGGCTTGGTTTCTAGGAATTTTTTGTTGATAATGTTGTTCCAATCAGGTTAGTATTGATAGCATTCATTCTATAATATGTCAAATTCATTCTATAATTTGACCATATCAGCTTTCTTAAATTTTGAACAAGGTTTTGAAATCAAGGGTTCAATATGCATATTTTAGGCCTTTGTTGAACACTTTGTTTAAAGCATTTGTTGACAAGGATACAATTTTTTAATTGATTTATCTATTTGTTGTGTTTGAACCTACTTTTATAAACTTGCAATATACAATACACTTTTATTCTTTCTGAATTAAGACTAATAGTAATTTTCTTGGTTGTATTGAGACACAACTTCATTCATGGTGAAAAAGGCATAACCTTGTTGCTCATATCATATGGAACATTGCATAAAAAGGAGGAAATATTCTAGTTGGGTTATTCTTGTCTACATTGAATGAGAGAGCTTCATATATGGGACACAATCAACACTCTCCTTGGATTCTACACGTTACAACTTTCTCTAGGAAGATTTCCCATGTTGTAGAAGTTTTAAGAGATGAAAGGGGAATGTGATCGCATTGAAGGGCTTCAAGCATGCATTTCCATCATTGCAAATATTTTTCAGAGAATTTTCTTTCTTGTAGTCATTTATGTGCAATATTGTAACTCATAGTTTTAGTCTTGTGATTGAAAATAATAATTATAATAATCTATTTCTAAATTGTAACTAGAACACATTTCTTTTATTAATAAAGTTCACCAATTTTTCCTTCTCAATGGTTGTCTTATTGTGTGCAATTGATGATTGATGTGTATTTTTTTTTTATGCTTAAATCCCCAAATATCAGTCAATTAAAATGACTAAATATACTACTAATTTACATCAATTAATTATAATGAAATTGACTAAATATAATACCAATTGTCAGAAATCAGTGAATAGTGAATAAATATGACTAGATATATGACCAATGAAATTAGTGAATAAAAATGACTAAATATACTACCAAATTGATCAAAATGATGATTAAAAATAATGACTAAATACACTACCAATGCATAGAAATCAGTGAATAAAAATGACTAAATAAGTGACTAGATTACAAAAATAAATGACTAAATTTACAACTAAATAAGTGACCAATTAAATATATCAATGAATAAAAAATGACTAAATAAGTGACCAGATTACAACAATCAATGACTAAATATATCATTGAAAAAAAATGACTAAATCAGTTTGACTAAATATACTACCAAATCAATCAATCAAAACAACCAATAAATGACTAAAAATGGTTGTCATCAATCTAGTCACATTATATATGACTGGCAATAAACTACTACTCTAGTCACATGACCAAGTTTAGTCATTTATAAGTAGTGTTTAGTAGTTTTTTTAGTAGTTTATTGATGTTTATGTACTAGTGATGGGATGGTAACCTCTCTTTTGTTTTGAATTCATTTTGATAATCGTAGGATTTCATTGTGCTTGCAATAACTTAGAAAGTCATTTCATGAGTGAAGGAATAGACCTAGATTAGTATTTTTGATTTAGATTGGCTTCTATTTCATTACATTTATCTTGTTTATGCTCTATGATTTTCCCCTCACACATAACTAATACTTGAAATGAAAAATTATATGATAATGAAAACAAAATTGACAATTTGCAGACAAATCTGAGAAGGGTAGAATCTTGTGCACCTATGGTAAAAAGAAGGTTTTAGGGTTTGTAGTAGGACTGGTTCTGCCTATGGTGAGTGGGTCCTATTAAAAGAATCCAAAAATACTTTTTGTAGTCATATGATCTTGGATCTAAGTTTTTGATTCCTCCAAGTTTGAATGTCAGAAATCCAGAAATAAAACTTGTAGTTGAGTTTCCGTAGCTTGACAACAATGATGAAAACTTTGAAAACTTTGCAAAATTTCTCCTTTGATCAACTTTCAATCCTCCTTCACCTTTAAATTTGCACATACAAAGAGAGAAAAAAAATTCTTGTTTTTTTGGTGAATGGGGCCTTTCCTTAGTCAAACCCCATTTGGTAGTTAAACCTTGATAATGAAATAATGATGAAATGAAAGAATTGATGAATGAACACTAGCTTATTACAACTCACCAAAACCTTAATGGCCACCCTTAGATTATTGATGTCAAACACATCACTACAAGGCTTGGATCTTACATGAATTGGCTTGATTAATTGATTGATTTAATGTTTGAATTCTTTCTTGAATGCTCAAAACCTAAATCACAATGTTAGCTCCAAGACATGAACATGAACACAGATGAGCTTTGACATGATGAAGTGATCTTGATTGCTGCTGTAGATGATTGATAAATCCACTCTTCAATAAGTTTTTCTCATATAGACTCTTGATCTAGTGTGTCTTTTTTTGTTGTTGTTAGGTTTGAATTGATATTTAATAACTATGTATTTATAGATGTTATCTAATTTCCCAAAACTTAGATTCCAAAAGCCGACATTTAAAACTTGAATTTGAATCATTAAAATATTGCCAAAAATATATTAAATGTTGGGTCCTAGGACTTAAAGGGAGCCCATTCACCCTTGGGCGAATGGGTCATGGCCAAAAATTTCAAGAAACATTCATTTTGGGGTGATTAAAATATTAATTTCTTTAATTAAATATAGGTTTTTCTTTTAAAAAATGAGAAAAATAAGGCTTTGGAATGCATCATTTGGAAAATTAGAAGCTTAACTAAGTCCAATTAGTTAAGGGACCCAAAAATAGTGTAAAATTGTGAAGGTATACAATTTCCTACATTACACTAATTATGCATAATTATTTCAGAAGACAAAAGTTGATTCATTCTTCTTACTACATAATGATTTTGAAAAATGTGAAAAGTTCCATGTTTCATATATTATTCAAATGATAGAACATATTCTAAAAATGAATTACTAATTATTGAATACAATTGTGATTTACATATCACTAATGCATCTAGAATCCATCATGAGTTATGTCCTTCCAAAATTGAAGACCTAAAGTTATTAGACGAGGACCGCCTAATGAAAGACAAACAACTCCAGTTGAAGAACTAATAAACCAAGTTGTACCTCTCCTTTTCTTAAAAGAATATGATATATATTACTTTGATTATGGAGTTTTTAAAAAAGAACATGCATATAGATCCATCATGAACATAATGAAATACCTTATTTGTTAATTTTTCATGATTATTTTATGGAATATGAGATTAGTACAATTTTTTTTGGAGAAGGATGAATTTGTAAAACTAAAGCTATGACAAATGCCTTGATACTCCTACAAATACTAGAAAATCATGTGAATGTAAATGTTAATTTATGTCATCATAGTCGACTTAGTATATTTAAAGAAGATTCTTACACATAAGTATGTCAGTTTGTTTGTATTTTTCTCTTTCTATTTTGTGTTGCTTCCATTTTGGTGGTTTTTTAATTTTTTGGAATGTCTTGATGGAGTAGACTATAACCTTCTCAAATTTTTTAGATTATTTTCTAAATAAAAATTACTCTTTACATAGGTTTTGTAACTCTACTATGGATCATAATTATTTATAGTGTCCCTTGAAGGTGTAGTTCATTTGATAAGTAATGACTTAAACTATTCAGAGAAACCACACATATTAGAACATCTTAATGTTTCTCGAGTAATTTGGGTTTAGTGGATGCTTATATTAATCAAAAAAATATAAATATTTTCCTTTTCTCCACTATGATTCTAAAAATTAATAGCAATCCTTAGTGCTTGCAAGTTGAAAGAAAAGAAAAATATAAAAAAGAAATATTAAAAGGAAAAAGAAAAAGAAAACATTGAAAATATAGATAAATTAAAGTCTTAGGAAGATTCAAATATCTCTATCAAGGCTATGGACACCTAGCTAGCAATAGAGAATTTTTTATGGAACTACAGACATAACCTCATTGGGGCTATGGATGCCTAATTGACAACAAGACAACATGTAGGGAATATGAAAAGGTCAAATCATCTTGTGTACCTTAATATAAGTATCTCTATTATTTCTTAATTCTATCTAAGAAAAGGAATGAATCAATTACACAAAATTAGGTTTTCTTGGATAAATTAGTTATTTCTTTGAAGATGGTTATGTCATTATGTGGTTATATTTTAAGGAGTTTTGATTTGTATGAAAATTTGGAAATGGTTAGACTCTTAATCTAAAAAATATGCTAATATATTTGTTTATTTTCTTTGGTTTCTTGTGTTGTTCCTTTTCACAACATGTCCCATTTTTATTTTTGTAAAATAAAGACACCCCCTTCACTTTGACCTTAATCTTGTCTTGCAGTTGAATAAATTTCCCCAAAATCTCATGATATCAAAATTGGTATTTCATTTCTCTTAAATTCCATCTAGGTGGAAAGAGCATTCGAAAATAAAAAAAGTTTCCTTTTGGAGTTTGTCAAAATTCCTCAAAATGTGCAATTAATTTGCTTCCAAGTTTTAATTGCCCAACCAACTCATTTCTAGTTCACCTTCTTTCCTATAGAAATTCAATTCGGTTTGATTTTCTCTCAATTAAAATTTTTCATTTGCTAGTAAACCAAATTTTTTAACATGTTTAAATTCTAGCTCACTTGTAACTTGATTTCTCACAAAGTTTAGTTCTGACCTAAAATCATGAAATGCTCACTTGAATAGAAAATTCCTATAACCATATCAATGGCAATTGAAAAATCACATTTCTTAATATACTTATGGAAAAATGAGGTGCAATGCAATTTTTGATGTTTGAATATCAAGTTCACTTTGAACCTCATTTCTCAAAAAAATAGTGAAAATTTCCAAAATTTCACTTGAAACCTCATTTCTCATTTAAAAATAATTGACAACTTCCAAAATTTCACTTTAAACCTAATTTCTCACAAACAATTGAACTTGGAAGTCAAAATCCCACAAAAATTCACTTAGAAGTGATAATCTCACAAAATCTTCCAAAAACTTGTTAGGATTTCCAACAAGATCATAATAGTAAATACCTTGTGCTTCCACAAAAAGAACTTGTACACAATGAGCCTAATTCACATTATCAAAAAATAATGATGAAAATTTGATTAAAATTTATTTAATATGACCTTGCATATATAGGTAAGGAAGAGGAAATCTTTCTATCATGTGGATTGAAAAGTGCCCCATGATGTGCCAAACATAAGTAGACAAGTGTCCTATAGGTTTCAACCTTTAGATCACTTGGAATTTGCAAACCAACAACTGATTTGACCAAGTCATCAACCTTGGTGACAAGTTTTGGATGACTACAAAAGTAACATTTGAGGTGAGTTAGAAAGTCTTCCAACCTCAAAAGGTATGCACATGAGGTTTACCAAACAACTAGGTAACCTCTAGAGGCCTCAAAGGTTGCACATGAGGTTTTCCATAGGTGTCAACCTTTGGATCACTTAGAATGTGCAAACCAACAACGTATTTGACCAAGTTATCAACCTTGGTGACAAGTGTTGAATGACTACAAAAGTGGTCTTTGAGGTGAGATGGAAATTCTTCCACCCTCAAAAGGTTGCACATGAGGTTTACCAAACAACAAGGTAACCTTTAGAGGCCTAAAAGGCCAACCTTGGTGACAAGTGTTGAATGACTACAAAAGTGACCTTTGAGGTGAGATGAAAAGTCTTCCAACCTTAAAAGGTATGCACATGAGGTTTACCAGAAAACTAGGTAGCTTCTAGAGGCCTAAAAGGTTGCACACTTAGCTAGACAAGATGTTGTCTAACCTCATCAACCTAAGTGCACTTAAGGTATAATAAATTGGTAAATTATTCACTCTAAAAGCTCCCCTTATGTGATACTTAGGAAGATCACAAAAGTGCAATAGATACAAAGAAATGGGTCTTGACTACAAGGCCTGGTGAGGTACCCATGTACAATGCAATCTCTCATAAATGGAGAAGAAAGAGAAAACCCAATGGGAACACAAATCCTCTCCAGAAAGAGAAAGAGAAGGATAAGACCTCCTAAAAAGATATCCCTTGAAGATAGGAACATGATGATGAAGAATCCTATAGCATGTCAAAGTTGTAAACTCTGCCAAAGATGAACTAGTGTTTGCTAGAATCAACAAACCTCTAAGAAATGTAGATCAAGATAAGAGATACAAAAAAATGAATGAGAAAACATATGGAACACTACTCAACTATGAATACATAGATGTTGTTGAAGTTGAAAATACAAATAGTACTATGATTTTGGAGTATGATCAATAAATGCACAAGTGGCATGTGCACACTACTAAAATGTGCATCATGGTGCTCTACATAAGTACTAGAATCTCACAAAATATGATCCACTGAAATAATCCCCCATATGAGAGATAAAGATAGGTCTATGAGACCCCCCAAAGTAGAAGGTTCCTCCATTGCTCCATTGAAAGAAGCATTAGCATAACAATGTTGTAATCCCCCTTTAATGCTAAGAGGTATAAGAAAACCAACTAAAATTGGGCACAAAAGTGTGCAAGGAATTTAGACTCAGATTTTGGTCCAAAAGATGTATAAGAAACTAAAAAAGAGTGTGCATCAAGGCACACAATCATGAGGTGAGAATCACAAGGATCTGTTATTGTGATGGCAAATAAAGGAAACATAGATAGTAGTGAGAATCACAAGGATCCATTACTATGATGACAAATCAAGGCACTACACAACCCCCCATTACACTTTATAATTTAGTTTAAGTACAAAATTCTCTCCCTAAGGAACACATTCATTTTTTTTGGCACTTTATATGAGTGCATTTATAAACTTATTTGATGTTATGAATTCTTACAAGTTAATGTCATGAGGTAGATGATGAAGACATAGATTATTCCTTTCAAACCTTAAGAAAATGACAAAAACATAAAATGAAACCTCCCATTATTCGATGAAATACCCCCTTACAACAATTTGTTGGCTATGGAAATTTTTTTTGCCTCCCCCTTGCATGTTTGCGAAAAATAAATAACTCCCTTCCTTTTTCAAAAGTCAATAATTGATGATTATCAAAAAAAAATTGGTAATTCTAAAAAACAAAACTAACAATTAATTTTTGTAGATAACATTATCGTGGCATAAAATGTTGGGTAACATAAAAGGCTAGTGGGAGCTCAAACCACTAGTTGTGAGTGTAAATGTTTTCAAGATTAAAGAATATAATATATTGGTTTTATAAAAAACAAATGTTGTACAACAAACATTAAATATATACACTAACCAAATATTAAATGCTAAATCAACACTAAAAATAAGATGCCAAATACAACTTTGACCGAATCTTCCGTATGGTGGATAGAAGTTCATGAGTAGGGGGAATGTTGAAGCCGTTTGGAATGAGACATTTGCAAATGACCACCAAAGAGGGAGTCCATTGGAGAGTTGATCACCAAAGAAGGAAATTGGAGGCCGTGTGGGATGGAGGCTGGGTCTTTTGGCATATGGGAAATTCACCATCAACAATTTACTGACAGAAAATTCACCGCCAGCAATTCACTGTGGGAAAATTTGCCACCAACAATTCACTGTGGACAAATTCACCGCCATGACAAATTGACCACCAAGTAAAATCAGTAGAACATTAACCGCATTAATATTTTTTTGATATGAATGCTTTTAACATGATACTATATTAAAAACATTCATTGCTCGCAGTGAGTTTTCCCATGGTGAATTTGTCATGGCGGTGAATTTTCCCATGGTGAATTGCTCACGGTGAATTTTCCTTCAATAAATTGCTGGTGGTGAACTTTCCTAAAATCAGATCTTTTGTGCCAGATTGCAGGAAGGCGTGTTGCTGCAGAATGCTTCTGTGCAAGCCAAAGCTAAGCACATCAACCAGTGAATACAATCAGCTATTTTTTGATGTGGACTCAAAAGGATTGCTACAGAGACCAAAAACACCATCTAGAAGACTACTTTGGACTTCTATGGAATGAGGAAAACCAACGTTGAAGACTTCAAGAAAGAGCATGTATCAAAATTTTAATATCTGCACCTTTAATGCTGGAGGCCGCGAGTCTGTAGAATATTGAAAGGTGGTGCCTGAAACCCCTTATTGAGCACTGATCTTGGAGATATTTGTGCAGATTCCACCACAAAGCCACCTCCTACGTGCAACTGATTCATCGCAATTGTCAAAGGAAGACTTGCGCAACTGTCTACAGTGAAATCAAAGGTCTGTAACATGAATCTTGGATGCATTTGTGCCTTGCACACTTCATGAAAAATGGCATGCAGAATTGACAAGATTACATGCCACGTAGGAAGCTACTGAACCAAGAGATGACCCAGCTGCGTGGAGAAGAGAGGTGCCTGGCAGATGCAAATTTAAATCGGCCTCTATAAAAACTGATAAATTACAACTTGCCCTCACACCTCCTTGTCAACAAACAAAATGTATACTTCAGCCTGCACAATGAATCCTTCTAATCGATTTCCTCTGCAAACAAACACACACGGTTGCTCCAAATTATTAACCCTGCAATGGATATAAATTTTACACGCAATTGCATGGAACTCTAAGTAGACTTGATGCAAGATTTTGGGAAGGGTTTTGCATCCATTGTTCTGTTAGGATTTCTAACAAGATCATAACAACAAAAATCTTGTGCTTCCACAAAAAAAATATTTGAAAGCAATAAGTCTAATTTACATTTATCAAAAAAGATTGATAAAAGAGTTGATTAAATGTACAATATAACCTTGCATATATAGGCAAGGAAGAGGAAATCCACCTATCGTGTGGATTGACAAGTGCCTCATGATGTGGCACAAATAAGTAGACAAGTGTCTTATAGGTGTCAACCTTTGGATCACTTGGAATGTGCAAACCAACAACCTATTTGACCAAGTCATCAACCTTGGTGACAAGTGTTGAATGACTACAAAAGTGATCTTTGAGGTGATATGGAAAGTCTTCTAACCTCAAAAGGCATGTACATGATGTTTACCGAACAAATAGGTAACCTCTAGATGGCTAAAAGGTTGCACATTCACTTAGACAAGATGTTGTCTAACTTCATCAACCAAAGTATACTTAAACTATAATGAATAGATAAATTATTCACTTTAAAAAAATCATTTGAAAGTGAAAGTCCCACCAAAATAAAATAAAATTACAATACCTATAGCAATTGAAATTCTCACAAAAGGAAGATAAGAGTTGAAATTTCCAAAAAAAAAAACCACTTGAAAGTTGAAATCCCACAAAAAGTAAAATTGAAAGGAATTAAAAAAGATATATTTTAAAACACTTCATATATTGATAGCCATTAGATTTCCACATGAAAACTAAGTAAAGCGAAGTGATTAAAAATCATGAGAAAGTGATTTTGGAAGGGGGGGAAATTAATAAAGTGAAATGAAGTATGCAATGGAATGTTTTAAAAGGGAGCATGGATTCCTTTTTTTGCTTTAAACTATTACCATAAGAGGCTAAAGACGTGGAATATTAAAAGAAAACCATAAGTTTTTTTTTTTAAAGTAAAATTTAAATTCCTTCCCTATGTAGTTTTTTTTTTTTTTTTTCTTGATTAATACACAAAAATATTAAAGGAAAGTTCTTAAGTTTTTCTTAATAATATCTCATTTTTTAATTTTAATTAAACATTAGAGGGATTATTTTATTAGATGGAAAAAAAAAAAAATCATCATGATTTTTAGAGGTGAAGTATAAGAAGCAAGTCATTTTTTAAACGTTGTCAATTTCAAGTGTGTGGACACAAAATTATTTAATGTTCTAGTAATTGTTCTAGGCATAAATAATATTTTATATCATAGGAATATAGATATCTTTGTAAAAATTAAATTTGAAGTTGTAAATCACATTTTTACTAATTTATTTTTCCAAGACAATGATATTTAATGAATTTAAATACTTTTTGTTGCAATAATTTTAAATTACAACTAGTTGGAATTTCAATTGTTGATTCACTTAGTGGAGTATAACTTGTCAAAGAAGATGTAATATGCCAATTATGAAGATGGGATATTCCATGTGCCAACTATTGTGAATTGTCAAGATGTTGATGTCACTCATGTGCCACTTTTCAATTGTCATCATTGATTGATTATGAGGAAATTGAGTCATTGATCATTGTAATTGATTTTTGAGTGCCCTATTTCTATAAAAAGGCCAAAATAGAACATTTTTAGGAGATTAGGCTATGGACTAATTTTTTTTTATAACTATGAGGAACATATTAAAGAATTGTCAATATTTTTCTTACTTCATGGTTTCCTTTTACCTAGACCAATGAAATTGTTTGTCTATATTTGTAGAATTTATAAATTTGGTGTCAGATGAAGGCCATTCTAAATTATAAACCATACATGACTACACACTTATCATTTTCTTTGAAATGTAAAATTGTTGCACCAGTATTTTGATGCATTTTATCAATTTCTCTATGTGATGAGTTTTCCTTTGGAGGTTTGCACCTTTTATGTTTAATTGTGGCAAGGTTTGGTGAAGCATAAAGTGGCAATGATATCTTTTATAGTTTCAGAGTACATATGCATGCAAGATTGTTGAGAAACTTAGGATTTCTAACATCTCTCTCTCTCTCTCTCTTATTCAATCTTTTTCATTTTCCTTCAAAATTTTAAATTGTAAGGAATCAAAATATTGTAGATCAGATGACACAAAGTGTTTTGAAATGCACAAATTTAATCATATTATAGATCAAAGAGCACTTATTTAGATTGGAATGTGTAAATGAAGTTATTTTCTAGATCTAATCTTATCTTGTAGTTTCTAGTACCTAAGTCCCTTTGTTTAAACAATAATCACATGAAACTACTTAATTATCTTGCAAGTTAAGACCCAACATTCAAAGCTTTGAGATAATTGAATTACGTTCCAAAGTTTAATTTTCTTTCAAGAGAAGTAGAGTTCTTTGTAAATTTTAACAAAGTTGTGTGTGACTAGAAACCACATCAACACTTATATGCATGTAACTTTATATATTTATAAATAATTATATAAATGTTTCTATATAGAGAGAGATTTATTTATTATACCCACTTTAGAAATGTTGAAAGAAATTTTAGCATATATATAACACCTTTATATAATCTTCTAATATGGTAGTGGGTGAGAACCTTCCAAATATACATATTATATAGAGGCTTGTATATAAATATATTATTTTTATTATTTTATTTTAATTTTAAAGTATTAAATAATTTTATTTTATTTATTTAAGAGCTATTAATGCTAACAGACATCATACAATGGAAAAAAAAGGTGGAGTGTAATGACATGCATGCTTTAACAAAAATAACTAACTTTTCCATTAAATTTTATCATTATTTACATCTCAAAATATTAATATTTAATAATAAATGTATGTCCCCTATATATAATAAATAAAATAGTTCTAAATTAAAATATAATATTTTTTATATAGTCGTATTTATAATATATTTACTTGTTTAATTTGTTTGTAGATACATTCTCTATAAAGTAGATTTATGTTATAGGGGCATAAATTTATTATATTTTTAAATTTTAGAAATGTGGTTAGAAATAAATTATCTTAAATAATTATAAAAATACAAATCTCTTTCAGTGATGTTAAATAAATAAACATTATTTGTTTATTTATTTTGTTAAGCTATTAGTCAACTATCTTTAGTAAATTTATTTCTTCATGAAAATAATTTTGTTTGTATCTTGCAATTCTAGATGCTAATAGCATGTATTTATTTTTTTAAAATCTATGTAAAAGACATCAAGAGATATCATTTTTGAGGTGTCAATTTTAATTAAATAAAAAATATAATTACAAATAAACACTTGAAAAAAAAATATTATAGTATATTTTACATAAAGAAATTAAAGATAAATATGCCAATTATAATTCCATATAAAGAGGAACCAAAGAAATAAAATGTACAAAGAGTTATTGTAGACACACAAAATTTGCATAATGCATTCAACTAGGTCATATTCATCCATTTGGAAAATAAATCAAGTTTATTTATCAATCTCCTAAAGTCATCAGTTTAAATCAAATAAATCAACTTGATCCCATCACCCTCCTTTTAATCAAATAAATCAAGCCTTTTATTTAATTAAATCTTAAAAGTCATATTCCATCCTTTTCTGATTTAAATAAATCAAATATTTAAGTCATAAAAGTCAAAGCATCCTAATCATCATCCTAGCTAATTAATCCTGATTAAATCTAATCTAATGCATGTCAAATCCTCTAGATATCTCCACTTGCACAAATAAATCCATTTATTGATTTATTAAATCCAACATTTTCACTCAACATGGAATATTCCCTAGAATTTGAATTCAAAAACAAGTGGACATGTACATCCAACAAGTCATTTATGAGCTCTTACATGGCTCTTACATGTCCCTTGCACAAGTCAAACTCAGCATTTATTTCACAATTTGAATTTGAAATTTCCCCCCCTTGGGCACATTTACCAAATCTTGCACATGCATCAACCACTCACATGATGACAAGCGGCCTCTTTTCATTGGCCTATTTTTTAGTCCCACATTGGTCCCTTTTCAACTCTTAGCATTTGAGAATCTACAAATAGAGGCTTCATCTTCTAGCAAATCCTCCACAAAATCATCTACATCTCTTGCAAGGTCACTCTCTTAAACTGAGAATTGATTTTGTTCATCCACTCCACAATCTTAGCATTTCATCCACATCTTGATCTACAAAGCTTATGCAAAGTCACTCTCTTCATTTGAGAGCTGATTTTTCCCATCATCATCATCATTGGCATTATCAAGGGTTGGGAAAAGGCTTCTTTCCACATCAAAGAAGCACCAATCCACTTATGAAGTGAAGGTTTAATCCATTTTAGATAGGTTTACATGTTTATGATTTATTTGTAATGATTTTTATCATGTTTCCTTGTCTTGATGTGATTAAGAACTTCATAAGGAGTTTGATTGTTGTTTTGGTTAACTTGACTAATAGTTTGTTGTGTTGATTTAGATAGCCAAGAAAAAATATTGCTCACATTCTGGTGCTAGAAGGAGGGCAGCAACTAACGCATTTCATTTCTATTTTCTGTAACTTCATCTTGTTTTCTATTTCATGAAATAGAAATGCTATTAGTAACACTACTTTGAGTTCATCTAAGTCTTATTTAAGCAGTGCCTTCTTTTTATATTTACATAACATATATCACTGCTTTCAATTTGGAAGGTTATCTATTTTCCTTAATTCATACTCGGTTAAAGGCTATTATGTTAAGTTTTTTAACCAAAATGCAGATAAGAATTTGATATAATGATTAGAACAAATAAAAGAAAACTCTGCAGAGCTCTATATCTGATTTGCTTATGTAATCTGCATTCATATTAATACCAATATTTTCTTTCTGCAAGAACAATCACAGTGTCCTCTGTTTTTTGTTTAAGCTTTGTTTTACTTGCTCTGTTTCTTGTTACTTTTCTGCACAAACAAATCCAAAATCAATACATAGCATGCACTTGATAGTTTCTCACGCCTTTTAAAGTTTGTTTTGCATAGGTCTTGCATTCGTTACACTGTGTCAGAAAATAAAAGGACTTGGCTTTACTTTTGACATTTGCATTTAAGCCTTCAAAGCGACCTTTATGCTGTAGCTCTGTACCTAACAAATCCATTCGCTTAAAAAGGTAGTCAAAGTTCTTTGTAAATGTGTGTCTTTGAAATGATAAGCAACACAATGATCGGGAAGGATCATTCTTGATAGCATAGGCATAAACCTGCTCTCCCGTTTCCAACATCCATGCCTTATCCTCTCCCATCGACTTGTGCCTTGTGAAAAATGTCTATCTCCCGTT
>VDFB02040557.1:132145-168307 GCA_007258455.2 Sequoia sempervirens | reverse complement strand
AGACAAGATGTTGTCTAACCTCATCAACCTAAGTGCACTTAAGGTATAATAAATTGGTAAATTATTCACTCTAAAAGCTCCCCTTATGTGATACTTAGGAAGATCACAAAAGTGCAATAGATACAAAGAAATGGGTCTTGACTACAAGGCCTGGTGAGGTACCCATGTACAATGCAATCTCTCATAAATGGAGAAGAAAGAGAAAACCCAATGGGAACACAAATCCTCTCCAGAAAGAGAAAGAGAAGGATAAGACCTCCTAAAAAGATATCCCTTGAAGATAGGAACATGATGATGAAGAATCCTATAGCATGTCAAAGTTGTAAACTCTGCCAAAGATGAACTAGTGTTTGCTAGAATCAACAAACCTCTAAGAAATGTAGATCAAGATAAGAGATACAAAAAAATGAATGAGAAAACATATGGAACACTACTCAACTATGAATACATAGATGTTGTTGAAGTTGAAAATACAAATAGTACTATGATTTTGGAGTATGATCAATAAATGCACAAGTGGCATGTGCACACTACTAAAATGTGCATCATGGTGCTCTACATAAGTACTAGAATCTCACAAAATATGATCCACTGAAATAATCCCCCATATGAGAGATAAAGATAGGTCTATGAGACCCCCCAAAGTAGAAGGTTCCTCCATTGCTCCATTGAAAGAAGCATTAGCATAACAATGTTGTAATCCCCCTTTAATGCTAAGAGGTATAAGAAAACCAACTAAAATTGGGCACAAAAGTGTGCAAGGAATTTAGACTCAGATTTTGGTCCAAAAGATGTATAAGAAACTAAAAAAGAGTGTGCATCAAGGCACACAATCATGAGGTGAGAATCACAAGGATCTGTTATTGTGATGGCAAATAAAGGAAACATAGATAGTAGTGAGAATCACAAGGATCCATTACTATGATGACAAATCAAGGCACTACACAACCCCCCATTACACTTTATAATTTAGTTTAAGTACAAAATTCTCTCCCTAAGGAACACATTCATTTTTTTTGGCACTTTATATGAGTGCATTTATAAACTTATTTGATGTTATGAATTCTTACAAGTTAATGTCATGAGGTAGATGATGAAGACATAGATTATTCCTTTCAAACCTTAAGAAAATGACAAAAACATAAAATGAAACCTCCCATTATTCGATGAAATACCCCCTTACAACAATTTGTTGGCTATGGAAATTTTTTTTGCCTCCCCCTTGCATGTTTGCGAAAAATAAATAACTCCCTTCCTTTTTCAAAAGTCAATAATTGATGATTATCAAAAAAAAATTGGTAATTCTAAAAAACAAAACTAACAATTAATTTTTGTAGATAACATTATCGTGGCATAAAATGTTGGGTAACATAAAAGGCTAGTGGGAGCTCAAACCACTAGTTGTGAGTGTAAATGTTTTCAAGATTAAAGAATATAATATATTGGTTTTATAAAAAACAAATGTTGTACAACAAACATTAAATATATACACTAACCAAATATTAAATGCTAAATCAACACTAAAAATAAGATGCCAAATACAACTTTGACCGAATCTTCCGTATGGTGGATAGAAGTTCATGAGTAGGGGGAATGTTGAAGCCGTTTGGAATGAGACATTTGCAAATGACCACCAAAGAGGGAGTCCATTGGAGAGTTGATCACCAAAGAAGGAAATTGGAGGCCGTGTGGGATGGAGGCTGGGTCTTTTGGCATATGGGAAATTCACCATCAACAATTTACTGACAGAAAATTCACCGCCAGCAATTCACTGTGGGAAAATTTGCCACCAACAATTCACTGTGGACAAATTCACCGCCATGACAAATTGACCACCAAGTAAAATCAGTAGAACATTAACCGCATTAATATTTTTTTGATATGAATGCTTTTAACATGATACTATATTAAAAACATTCATTGCTCGCAGTGAGTTTTCCCATGGTGAATTTGTCATGGCGGTGAATTTTCCCATGGTGAATTGCTCACGGTGAATTTTCCTTCAATAAATTGCTGGTGGTGAACTTTCCTAAAATCAGATCTTTTGTGCCAGATTGCAGGAAGGCGTGTTGCTGCAGAATGCTTCTGTGCAAGCCAAAGCTAAGCACATCAACCAGTGAATACAATCAGCTATTTTTTGATGTGGACTCAAAAGGATTGCTACAGAGACCAAAAACACCATCTAGAAGACTACTTTGGACTTCTATGGAATGAGGAAAACCAACGTTGAAGACTTCAAGAAAGAGCATGTATCAAAATTTTAATATCTGCACCTTTAATGCTGGAGGCCGCGAGTCTGTAGAATATTGAAAGGTGGTGCCTGAAACCCCTTATTGAGCACTGATCTTGGAGATATTTGTGCAGATTCCACCACAAAGCCACCTCCTACGTGCAACTGATTCATCGCAATTGTCAAAGGAAGACTTGCGCAACTGTCTACAGTGAAATCAAAGGTCTGTAACATGAATCTTGGATGCATTTGTGCCTTGCACACTTCATGAAAAATGGCATGCAGAATTGACAAGATTACATGCCACGTAGGAAGCTACTGAACCAAGAGATGACCCAGCTGCGTGGAGAAGAGAGGTGCCTGGCAGATGCAAATTTAAATCGGCCTCTATAAAAACTGATAAATTACAACTTGCCCTCACACCTCCTTGTCAACAAACAAAATGTATACTTCAGCCTGCACAATGAATCCTTCTAATCGATTTCCTCTGCAAACAAACACACACGGTTGCTCCAAATTATTAACCCTGCAATGGATATAAATTTTACACGCAATTGCATGGAACTCTAAGTAGACTTGATGCAAGATTTTGGGAAGGGTTTTGCATCCATTGTTCTGTTAGGATTTCTAACAAGATCATAACAACAAAAATCTTGTGCTTCCACAAAAAAAATATTTGAAAGCAATAAGTCTAATTTACATTTATCAAAAAAGATTGATAAAAGAGTTGATTAAATGTACAATATAACCTTGCATATATAGGCAAGGAAGAGGAAATCCACCTATCGTGTGGATTGACAAGTGCCTCATGATGTGGCACAAATAAGTAGACAAGTGTCTTATAGGTGTCAACCTTTGGATCACTTGGAATGTGCAAACCAACAACCTATTTGACCAAGTCATCAACCTTGGTGACAAGTGTTGAATGACTACAAAAGTGATCTTTGAGGTGATATGGAAAGTCTTCTAACCTCAAAAGGCATGTACATGATGTTTACCGAACAAATAGGTAACCTCTAGATGGCTAAAAGGTTGCACATTCACTTAGACAAGATGTTGTCTAACTTCATCAACCAAAGTATACTTAAACTATAATGAATAGATAAATTATTCACTTTAAAAAAATCATTTGAAAGTGAAAGTCCCACCAAAATAAAATAAAATTACAATACCTATAGCAATTGAAATTCTCACAAAAGGAAGATAAGAGTTGAAATTTCCAAAAAAAAAAAAAACCACTTGAAAGTTGAAATCCCACAAAAAGTAAAATTGAAAGGAATTAAAAAAGATATATTTTAAAACACTTCATATATTGATAGCCATTAGATTTCCACATGAAAACTAAGTAAAGCGAAGTGATTAAAAATCATGAGAAAGTGATTTTGGAAGGGGGGGAAATTAATAAAGTGAAATGAAGTATGCAATGGAATGTTTTAAAAGGGAGCATGGATTCCTTTTTTTGCTTTAAACTATTACCATAAGAGGCTAAAGACGTGGAATATTAAAAGAAAACCATAAGTTTTTTTTTTAAAGTAAAATTTAAATTCCTTCCCCTATAAAGATTTAAATAGTTTTTTTTTTCTTGATTAATACACAAAAATATTAAAGGAAAGTTCTTAAGTTTTTCTTAATAATATCTCATTTTTTAATTTTAATTAAACATTAGAGGGATTATTTTATTAGATGGAAAAAAAAAAAAATCATCATGATTTTTAGAGGTGAAGTATAAGAAGCAAGTCATTTTTTAAACGTTGTCAATTTCAAGTGTGTGGACACAAAATTATTTAATGTTCTAGTAATTGTTCTAGGCATAAATAATATTTTATATCATAGGAATATAGATATCTTTGTAAAAATTAAATTTGAAGTTGTAAATCACATTTTTACTAATTTATTTTTCCAAGACAATGATATTTAATGAATTTAAATACTTTTTGTTGCAATAATTTTAAATTACAACTAGTTGGAATTTCAATTGTTGATTCACTTAGTGGAGTATAACTTGTCAAAGAAGATGTAATATGCCAATTATGAAGATGGGATATTCCATGTGCCAACTATTGTGAATTGTCAAGATGTTGATGTCACTCATGTGCCACTTTTCAATTGTCATCATTGATTGATTATGAGGAAATTGAGTCATTGATCATTGTAATTGATTTTTGAGTGCCCTATTTCTATAAAAAGGCCAAAATAGAACATTTTTAGGAGATTAGGCTATGGACTAATTTTTTTTTATAACTATGAGGAACATATTAAAGAATTGTCAATATTTTTCTTACTTCATGGTTTCCTTTTACCTAGACCAATGAAATTGTTTGTCTATATTTGTAGAATTTATAAATTTGGTGTCAGATGAAGGCCATTCTAAATTATAAACCATACATGACTACACACTTATCATTTTCTTTGAAATGTAAAATTGTTGCACCAGTATTTTGATGCATTTTATCAATTTCTCTATGTGATGAGTTTTCCTTTGGAGGTTTGCACCTTTTATGTTTAATTGTGGCAAGGTTTGGTGAAGCATAAAGTGGCAATGATATCTTTTATAGTTTCAGAGTACATATGCATGCAAGATTGTTGAGAAACTTAGGATTTCTAACATCTCTCTCTCTCTCTCTCTTATTCAATCTTTTTCATTTTCCTTCAAAATTTTAAATTGTAAGGAATCAAAATATTGTAGATCAGATGACACAAAGTGTTTTGAAATGCACAAATTTAATCATATTATAGATCAAAGAGCACTTATTTAGATTGGAATGTGTAAATGAAGTTATTTTCTAGATCTAATCTTATCTTGTAGTTTCTAGTACCTAAGTCCCTTTGTTTAAACAATAATCACATGAAACTACTTAATTATCTTGCAAGTTAAGACCCAACATTCAAAGCTTTGAGATAATTGAATTACGTTCCAAAGTTTAATTTTCTTTCAAGAGAAGTAGAGTTCTTTGTAAATTTTAACAAAGTTGTGTGTGACTAGAAACCACATCAACACTTATATGCATGTAACTTTATATATTTATAAATAATTATATAAATGTTTCTATATAGAGAGAGATTTATTTATTATACCCACTTTAGAAATGTTGAAAGAAATTTTAGCATATATATAACACCTTTATATAATCTTCTAATATGGTAGTGGGTGAGAACCTTCCAAATATACATATTATATAGAGGCTTGTATATAAATATATTATTTTTATTATTTTATTTTAATTTTAAAGTATTAAATAATTTTATTTTATTTATTTAAGAGCTATTAATGCTAACAGACATCATACAATGGAAAAAAAAGGTGGAGTGTAATGACATGCATGCTTTAACAAAAATAACTAACTTTTCCATTAAATTTTATCATTATTTACATCTCAAAATATTAATATTTAATAATAAATGTATGTCCCCTATATATAATAAATAAAATAGTTCTAAATTAAAATATAATATTTTTTATATAGTCGTATTTATAATATATTTACTTGTTTAATTTGTTTGTAGATACATTCTCTATAAAGTAGATTTATGTTATAGGGGCATAAATTTATTATATTTTTAAATTTTAGAAATGTGGTTAGAAATAAATTATCTTAAATAATTATAAAAATACAAATCTCTTTCAGTGATGTTAAATAAATAAACATTATTTGTTTATTTATTTTGTTAAGCTATTAGTCAACTATCTTTAGTAAATTTATTTCTTCATGAAAATAATTTTGTTTGTATCTTGCAATTCTAGATGCTAATAGCATGTATTTATTTTTTTAAAATCTATGTAAAAGACATCAAGAGATATCATTTTTGAGGTGTCAATTTTAATTAAATAAAAAATATAATTACAAATAAACACTTGAAAAAAAAATATTATAGTATATTTTACATAAAGAAATTAAAGATAAATATGCCAATTATAATTCCATATAAAGAGGAACCAAAGAAATAAAATGTACAAAGAGTTATTGTAGACACACAAAATTTGCATAATGCATTCAACTAGGTCATATTCATCCATTTGGAAAATAAATCAAGTTTATTTATCAATCTCCTAAAGTCATCAGTTTAAATCAAATAAATCAACTTGATCCCATCACCCTCCTTTTAATCAAATAAATCAAGCCTTTTATTTAATTAAATCTTAAAAGTCATATTCCATCCTTTTCTGATTTAAATAAATCAAATATTTAAGTCATAAAAGTCAAAGCATCCTAATCATCATCCTAGCTAATTAATCCTGATTAAATCTAATCTAATGCATGTCAAATCCTCTAGATATCTCCACTTGCACAAATAAATCCATTTATTGATTTATTAAATCCAACATTTTCACTCAACATGGAATATTCCCTAGAATTTGAATTCAAAAACAAGTGGACATGTACATCCAACAAGTCATTTATGAGCTCTTACATGGCTCTTACATGTCCCTTGCACAAGTCAAACTCAGCATTTATTTCACAATTTGAATTTGAAATTTCCCCCCCTTGGGCACATTTACCAAATCTTGCACATGCATCAACCACTCACATGATGACAAGCGGCCTCTTTTCATTGGCCTATTTTTTAGTCCCACATTGGTCCCTTTTCAACTCTTAGCATTTGAGAATCTACAAATAGAGGCTTCATCTTCTAGCAAATCCTCCACAAAATCATCTACATCTCTTGCAAGGTCACTCTCTTAAACTGAGAATTGATTTTGTTCATCCACTCCACAATCTTAGCATTTCATCCACATCTTGATCTACAAAGCTTATGCAAAGTCACTCTCTTCATTTGAGAGCTGATTTTTCCCATCATCATCATCATTGGCATTATCAAGGGTTGGGAAAAGGCTTCTTTCCACATCAAAGAAGCACCAATCCACTTATGAAGTGAAGGTTTAATCCATTTTAGATAGGTTTACATGTTTATGATTTATTTGTAATGATTTTTATCATGTTTCCTTGTCTTGATGTGATTAAGAACTTCATAAGGAGTTTGATTGTTGTTTTGGTTAACTTGACTAATAGTTTGTTGTGTTGATTTAGATAGCCAAGAAAAAATATTGCTCACATTCTGGTGCTAGAAGGAGGGCAGCAACTAACGCATTTCATTTCTATTTTCTGTAACTTCATCTTGTTTTCTATTTCATGAAATAGAAATGCTATTAGTAACACTACTTTGAGTTCATCTAAGTCTTATTTAAGCAGTGCCTTCTTTTTATATTTACATAACATATATCACTGCTTTCAATTTGGAAGGTTATCTATTTTCCTTAATTCATACTCGGTTAAAGGCTATTATGTTAAGTTTTTTAACCAAAATGCAGATAAGAATTTGATATAATGATTAGAACAAATAAAAGAAAACTCTGCAGAGCTCTATATCTGATTTGCTTATGTAATCTGCATTCATATTAATACCAATATTTTCTTTCTGCAAGAACAATCACAGTGTCCTCTGTTTTTTGTTTAAGCTTTGTTTTACTTGCTCTGTTTCTTGTTACTTTTCTGCACAAACAAATCCAAAATCAATACATAGCATGCACTTGATAGTTTCTCACGCCTTTTAAAGTTTGTTTTGCATAGGTCTTGCATTCGTTACACTGTGTCAGAAAATAAAAGGACTTGGCTTTACTTTTGACATTTGCATTTAAGCCTTCAAAGCGACCTTTATGCTGTAGCTCTGTACCTAACAAATCCATTCGCTTAAAAAGGTAGTCAAAGTTCTTTGTAAATGTGTGTCTTTGAAATGATAAGCAACACAATGATCGGGAAGGATCATTCTTGATAGCATAGGCATAAACCTGCTCTCCCGTTTCCAACATCCATGCCTTATCCTCTCCCATCGACTTGTGCCTTGTGAAAAATGTCTATCTCCCGTTCGCCAAGCAGTACCTAGAAAGGTTCAAAACAACAATCGGATAACCTACAACCTGTATAAGCTTGAGGCAATCCTCCCTGATCCGACAACCACCTGTAGATGACTTTCTTTATGGTGAGACTTTAAGCTTGCCAGATGCATCTGCTTGAAGGTTTTTAAAGTCTTTTTTGTAGAAAACCATTTGGCACGTATCCTGTAGTTATGGAATTCCATGAGACAAATTTTCTTTGGGGGATTTTGTTAAATAGTTCACATGCCTTGTCTACGCGCCCTCTCTATGATTTCACTATCATACAGGCTGGGAGGATGACTACGCAAAATTTGAGGAATTTCTCCTTGAAATTTTCCTGCGCTTTTTAAAGTTACAAGCCCGCCACTTACCAGCTAATGCGCCTTGTCTATGCTTCCACATTTCACATCATTTGATGTTCACGATGCTTTGATCTTCTAATAAAAGCATTGTTGTGCAATTTGAACTGGAACACGACAAATGGCACCGTTTTAGGAATAAAAAATAAGTTTTCTTGCAGTCATATAGGCATCATTGCTTTTTTTTTTTTTTTTTTGAACTAGTTTTGTGCTTTATTTAGCGATATTGAAGTACTCATTCTTTTATACATATTCCTGAAGATTCTTTGTGCTATGGCATGGCACTCATTCCAATGGTCGATGGCCATAATGTGGCGTATTTAGAAGGAGTGTAGGAAGCTTCGATGGATAAGGAAAAGGCGAAGTGCTTCAACTTTGTGCGGTGCTATTATTAAGCTATGGTATATCATCTAGGATTTATAAATCCCTTACGTGATTTCTGGATATAAAGACGCAAGAAATCATTTACTTTCTGCACAAATCTCGCTAGCTGCACGGAAGAAATCATTTACCTTCAGACAGTAAATGAAATCATTGTTATTTAGGTGTAGATTTGACAAGTAGGTACTTTATTGCAACATTTGCAAAATTTGGCTGGTTGCTAGCTGATTACATGTTCTTAAAAATCTTTTCTATGTATAAACCTGCCAAACGTGTTTCAGAAGCTCTTTATTCTTGACAGAAAACATGCAGGAGAAGGTACAGAGTACGTTGTCTTTTACTTATAGTGTGTGGAAATCCTTTGAAAGTTATTGTGGCCAATGACTATTATATTTTCTTTTACAAGTGCTATTCACCATGAAAGTTGCAATGATGCAGAGCAGCGGGAAGTGTTCTATGCCAAATGATTAGGAACAGTTTCTCTTTAAAATTTGCCTAATGAGCACCTTCCAAATCATTCACTAAAGTCGCACAAAGTTGTCTTTATTTTATTGTATGTAATTGCTCATTTAGTGCATTGTGTTGACTTTTGTGGTGGTGCAGGTACAGAGATATATTTTAAGCAAATAAAGGCATTTTCTTTGGGCACAAATCTGATCGCTGTTTGTTTTTACTTTTCATACCTTTTGGATTGAGTATTAAAAGAATATCTGGTGCAAATTTCATACATAACATTTATGACATACATGATCATTGGATTGTGGGTTATTTATTACAGCCGTTTGCTTTTAAATTTTGAATGATACAATGACATTTATGGTCTTGGATTAATGTGTCTTTATATTGAAATCTTGTTTCCTTTAAAAAATTGATTCTTTATTCCTAATTTCTTTAAAAACTTTGGAAATCAAGATCTTTATTTATGCTTTATCATTTGAAAGTCATTTATACTTAAATGCTTGGGAAGCAAATTAGTTTTCATATGATTATCTTTTGTTTGATAGGTACAACTAAAACGAGGAAAACGAAGAAAAGCAAAGGGTGAAAGTTGATATCAAAATCACACATTGGAATCAAGCAGTGGAGTTGGATGAAAATTAAAGCGAAACCGGAGTTAAAGATTTGAGCATCAAAACTGAAACTTAAACAACATTTTTAAATGCTTTGAGCTTTCGTCACTTACTTTAATTTTCGGTTTCATGCTAACTCACCTTTGGTTTGTAAAAATGAACATTTCAAAATGCTTGGAGGGTTTGTTGTATGCCTTAATTTTCTATTTTAGGCTAACTCATATTTTGTTTGGTGCTTTAAATTTTTTTAAAAAAAATGAATTCATCATTGCTTTGAGGCTTAAAATGAACATGTATTTTTCATGTTTTGTAATCTCTTATTCAAAGTAATCTCATCTAAAAAGGTGTATGCACTTCTCTCGCGCTTCACGGTGATCTTGAAAACCAAAAGTCTTTTTGATGACATTAAGTTGCATAAAAGATTGCCTCCACACTTTGATTTGGGTTTAAAATTGAACAAAACACTTTGTGAGTGTGAGTTAGGTATATCACGTGTGTTCTCCCTTTTTTTCTAAATGAAGGTCGATCGAACTACAGATGTGCTTGCTTGCTATTGTTTACCTTTAGAGGGGCTTGCCTAAGAGACACATCCGAAAGGAGAACTCGAAGGTGACTCCAACTGGTTTTTCACTCGGGCCGGTATACAAAAGGATAAGACTAAACTATCAAGTCCACATGGTATGTAGGCCTTAGCTGTACAGTGTCTTTTAGAATGGGGTACTACCGTAAAACATATAAGAGCCCCTAGTAGGATTGATTAAAGCCTTTAGTGGCTTGTTGGACGCTCGCAAGGTGCCATGTCCCCAATGTTGTGTCATTAAGAACCTTGTTTGTAGTTGCCAACTAGTCCATCCAACGATTTTATCAAAGTGGTGCATTGGAACTTAGATTCCAAGAATTTTCTTGCCATGTCTGATCTTGGTTGAAATATAGAGGTTAAGACTTAATTCTTAACATACCTTTATATTTTTTCCTTGGTTGCATGTAAAGTCATCTCTTCTACTACAAAGGGCATGAGGCAAGCCCACTAAGAAAAACGTACCAATTGAGCTAGGATGTTACATTATTTGAAAACACAGTGGTTTTATCGAAAACATTTGAAAACCAACATTCAACGAATCATCAGAATTGCAAACCCTTTAGGAGAGGAAAATATCCTTGAAAAAATTCACATGTTATTACTTTCCCTTGGGATTCGTATCTTTAGAGGCATCTAAACATTTGGATTTCATCTCAATTTGCTTCTACTAAAGTCAACTTTAGGTAACTTTTGCCTCAAATTTTCTTGGTTTCTGCATAATACACTTTGCAGATAAGGGGTAAGTTGAGACATTAGACATCTAGATTCAAAACCTAATCAAGAGTGTGTTTGTGGTAAAAATAATCCATTAAGCAAAGATTAAATCAATTGGACCCCACACAAGTGCTTGGCATCTTTTGGTCATATGGTTTTCATGCAAACATTGGTCTTTTGATTTTTAATTACTCTTAGAGAAAGGAATTTTCTTCACTATCTTGGCCTAGTAAACAAGTCCTTCCTAGGTTCATTTAGGATCAAATCAAACATTTCACCCATCCCAAACACTTATCATCTCCATCCCACCAAGCAACTTTAGAGCTTTGGAAACATCATTCTAGACTCGGGTAAATCATCATATCAAAATCACCTTATTTAGTTAGGAGTATGGAATGCATCCTTTCTCATACCTCTAATTAAATTAGAAATACTTTGAACAAGTTCATCGTAGAGATCACATCTAACACCTTAGGGTTTACAAGTTCATTATCCAATCAAGACAATCAAAATCAAACCCTAAGTCTAGCATTGATCCAAAGTTCTTAAACGTTCATCACTCATATCATTTACACCTTTCATCATTCATCTCGTCATTAGTCCTAAGAATCTTAGACGTCACTTTTGTAACAAGGTCAAAACACAAGAGGAACATGGAATATAAACTTGATCCATACATCATGAGTAATCCAAATCAATTGAACTTTCAAAGCCTTACAATGCCTATCGATTATCAAAGTCCATACATGGGATCATTACCTTCGACAAATGTCAATGGCACAACAAGTGTGAGTCTACCCAATCTAAATCTTGGAACACATTTCACGATGGTAGATCTAAATCCAAACCTACAAGTCTGTCAACCAAACAATCAATGCATGAGCCTTCAAACAAACAATGTCATCTCATCAAATCTGAACATGCCAAATGTGAATGTACCAAGCATAATTTTTCCAAACATGAATCCAGAAAACTTTGGGATAAATATGTTTGCAAATCATACGAATATTGTTCAAAATCCAAACAAGATGTTAACGACTCCAAGTCAAGGTAACACTATGCAAAATCAAAGATACCTAAATCAGGGAAATGTGGTTCCCAACAAAGTTCAACTTCAACCCATAATTCCAAATTTAAACATCATCCCAAATCAAAACATTATCCAAGATCAGTTTGTCCATGATCCCATTCAAACACCACAAGGGTACATCCCAAATCTGCTTGAACAAAATCCAAATCAAGGGAGTCAAAATCAAGATCAAATTTCGCTAGAACAACTTGCTTCACATGCCAAACTAATTGAATTATTGAGCCAAGAGATATCTTCTCTCCAAAGTCAATACATTCCTCCATTGGTTGAACCATGCCATCAAAGCATTGAGTTATATCCACAATTGCATCAAGAACAACATCTCGAATGGAAAGAAGTCAGATATCAAGATCAACAACATCAACAACAAACCCAATCACCACATCTCAAAGATCAATCACCACATCTCCAAAATCAATCACCACAAGGTCAATTTAAAGTGAAAATCTCACAAGGTAACAAGCGAAAATATACACCACTTGGGAGACCAATCGAATCAGTCCTGCAACAATTAGTACAAGAAAATCTCATCAAAATCCCCGTTTATGTGAACTATCAAGAACCAACCATAAAACCGCCAGGGTATAATGAGAAGCACCTTTGTGATTATCATAGAATAAAGGGACACAAAACATCAGATTGTGTTTGACTCAAGAAACTCATCCAAGACTTGATTGATCAGAAGATAATCACTATTGGGGACAATGATATCACTGGAAATCTCTCCACCATGACTGTTGAGAACAAGGAGCAAGATCAATCATCACTGAGCACCTTGAAGCTATGTCTACTTCATCCAAAGATCAAATCAAAATACATCAAAAGTCACTTTTCAATCATAATCAAAATCCACCGACAATACCCAACAATGATCCAATTCAAGAAATGCCAACATCATTTGACCCTATGGTTGAAGACATTGGAAATCCCTCCACCACAATTGTTGAAAACAAAGATCAAGATCTATCCGTCAATAAAGATGTTTTCGGCTCATCCAATGAGGCATCGACCAATGATCATGTTGAAAATGTCTCTACATTGCCTTATGAGTTATAGGGAATATCTCAAGAATTTATTCCAAAGTATGATCAATGTCTTTAACCAAAGTCTAGCAATGGTCCTTTCCAAGACATGTTGAACCCCTTCAACCTCATGGTTACAGATACTGAAGGAACCCTAACCTCAACACTTGAGGATATTGAACCACTTACCATGTCTAATGACGACATCCAAGAACCATTTGTAAGCAATCCATCCTTTGAAATTGGCCCATGTCAAGAACTTGATCCAAAGCATGTCGAAAGCAACTCTGAAATCATTCAAGATCAAGAATTTGTATCTTCAAGATACTATAATAATCTAATGGACACTCTCCTATCTATGCAAGATGATCATATCCATGTAGCACTTACTCCTCCATCTACCCATGAGATGCTTTCTATGGATGGACACGTAGATGATCTTCAGCTAGAACAAGGTTCTATTACACAAAAAGAGAAGATTATTAATTCCTACAGTCAAATAGAGTTGTCAACATCAGGATTAGATATATCCCAAATTCAAACAGAAGACATCAGGGATGAAAATATCCAGCACTATCCACTCAAGGAAACAAGTCAGACAGAACAACATAATTCAGAGTTAGCAGAGCAGCAAATTGAAACGTCACCTATGGTGGTAATTTATCAGAGAATGCACTCTAAACAAGAGCTCTCGGAACAAGCAAAATCAAAGAATGAAGGCAATATTACCACCATACTGGGGGCAACTTCATCTAGTGCAAATTCAACATAGGGGGCATGAAGAATCCTTATGATGAAACTAGTGTCAATACTACAACCAGCCACGTCATGAATCTTCATCCACCCATCACCCCATCCATGAATTGGTACCAACGTCAAAAGAAAGAATTGAATCAAAGTACGAAGAATGTTATCAAAGAAAAAGCTGGAAAGCATAATGGACAAATCAAATACATATGGATACCAAAGAATACAAAGAAAGATTATCCCTACCAAACTCCATCAGTCAAAGAAACTATGGGGAAAAATAAAAAAGGGAAAAGTATCCATCAAAGATGTCCACAAAAGCAAAAGCAGGCTTTTCAAGCAACATATAAAGTGTATCAAGCAGTTGATCCCAATTCCACGCACACTTTCGTATCCACCCATCATTGTTCATCTTCCCAAGTTTGGAGAGTCAAAGATTCCAAGTTGTCAACCAATCCATCTCTTATCCCTAAACACACTCCATCCACGCCTCCATGCATGATATCTAATTCTAAATTGACCATGTATTGGCAACGACCCTTCATCATAAGGATTCTGAAGGAACTCTATCGCGATGTATGCACAGAGATAGAGTTAACTCCGGTATCGACGAAGCAAATCAAGAATCTCAAAAGTTGCATTCAAGTGCACGTATCTTAGCAAAGCAGCTCCTTTAGGTAGGATATTGGTGGCACATTATGACAGGGGAATCTACATCAACAACACCTTGTGATTCAACATGAGTTTAAAATCTTTCAGAAAAATACAAAAAAAATCAAAAAAGATGAAAATCCAAAAAAAATAGAAAAAGGATTGAAAACAATAAAGAGAAAAAAAATCATCCTCTAGTGAAAACCACTATGGTGGCGCTTTGGGCAAGACCATGACAAAAACTTGGCAAACAAGCATCATGTGTAGAATCGATCATCTACGTGCACCACTTTAAGTGAAAGCATCTCATCCCATCTGCAATAAATCGAGCATTCCATCCATCTCAACCATAATAAGTCCATGCATCCATAAACCATTGATCCAATCCATCGTCATCCATCTACATCCATCATCTGAGTTATATTGATCTTGATGAAAGTTTGGGGCACACTTTACACTTGCTTATGGTAAACATCTTGACATGGCCCATTTTCATTGATCCTATCCTATGCAGTGTTAGCTGAGCTATGAAGCATTATCCAATGAAGCATTCCTTCGTTCAAACACCTTATCTTATCACAAGATAATCCTTGGCATCCTTTGCGTGCTTACCATATCCATCCATCCATACACCTATCTGAGCATCCATCCATGACATTTCATACATTGCTAGACATTGGGGGCATATATTTACATCTTGCTTCAAGAATAAATCTTGATCTATATCCTTCACCTTATGTGGTGATCCGAACATTGGAAAATGTGAAATCAAATTGGTCAAAGCATTTGTGATCCAAAATCCAAATCACTAGCCCATGGAATATTTTGACAAGATGTTCTTTATCAGTCTTCATCTTTTATCAAACATCAATCCAAGTAATCACTATCAGTCGCATCTAATTTACACGTCAAACACCACATCAAATCATCCAAACATCTTTTGTTCCAAATCAAGCTTCATCAATCATAATCAATCAAATCCAATCAAGAAATCATCAGGATATCCTTGTATTGCTTAACACTATCCTTGCATTGTTGTGCATTCCTCAACAATGTTACCATCATCACCTTGGTCAAATCAATCCATCATCATCTTGGGGATATCTTTCCCAATCCTTGTGTTGCTTAAAACTATCCTTGCATTGTTGTGCATCCTCAACAATGTTATCATTATCAATCATCATCAATCCTAATCAATCAAATCCTTGCATTGTTGTGTATCCTCAACAATTTTATCATCATCATCATCAATCCATCGATCTGATCAATCAACCTTAGCTTGGTTTTCAAAAATATCCCAAAATAGAGAACTGATATCATCACGCATGTCCATATCCAAATCGTCAAAATCATGCGAAAATCCAAAAACATCAGAAAATCATCAAAACACAAAAACATTCAAAACATATCAAAATCCAAAAGCAAGTCCAAAATAGAAAACATCAAAAACATCAGAATCTAAACTATGTCGTCTCTAAGCTTAAACGTAGGCAAGGCTAATCCCTTATAGAAAAAACATTAGAAAAAACATCAAAATCCAAAAACATTCAAAAAATCCAAAATCCAAAAACATTTAAAAAATCAAAAATCAAAACATTTGTAAAATCTGGAAAAACACCAAAAACAGCCTCAAAACATTTCAAAATATCAAAAACATCCAAATATTTGAAAAAATCCATCCATCTCATCTCACTTGCACCTGCAATAATCAATCATCCATAATAAACCAATCATCACCTTCATCTTTTGGCAACACAAATAGAAACAATCACAACAATCAGCAAAATCAATATTCAATCGTAAAATCAAAATCGAAACAACAAATCTATAAAACAAAATAAAACTCTTGATTAGTTGCAAACATGTTAATCAACTTTATATCAACAGCCTATCAATCAACTTATCAAACCATCATCATCCTGTACAATGTATGTCCTAGGATATATCATTCCGACAATGGGCATCATTTTGGATATCACCTTGGATTCTTATCCTATCAAAACAAATCCCTTTGGCTAGAGATATGAAGAACATTGACTTGTTTGCATACTAGATCTTTTCTTTTGATTTATCTTATTGCGCTCATTCCAAGGACCTCTTGATGATATCCAAACGAGGGATTTAGAGAGATAGGAATGGGGCAACAATCATTATCTTTTGTCTGTCATGCTTGTTGGATGTTCTTGTAAAATAACTTGGTGAATACTTGCTTTGTTAGGTACGTCCTAGACAGGTTTCTGTATGTCAAGTGTGAACAAGAATACTCCTATCTATTTGTCGAGTCAAAGTCCATCGCACTAGGTACAACACCATTCTGGTTCTTTATACCTTGATGCATCGTACCTACATGTGTTATCAAACATAAGGTAAGTAGCCCTTTTAAAATCCCAATCCTTGATAAGAAAATCATCATCATCATCTATCATCATCATCTCTAATAAATTCTCATCGGACCATGGACTTGTGGGATCCTCTTGTCATCATCTCATTTCTACGCTAACATCATCATCACCAATGCATCCATCATGCATCCATCCTGCATCCATAAAAAATGTCAGCATACCACATATCATTCACATCATACATGATAGGAAACATCGATCATTTCACATGCATTGCATTTGCATCATCATCATAATATAGATCTGTTAGTCTAAGCATCTCATAAATCATCCATTGCATAATCATAGCATATCAAATCATCCATTTCATCCATCATCACATCATATCATCATATCCAGTTGTTTAGGACAATATAGATTTGTTATTCTAAGCATCTTAAAACCATATCATTTGCATCATCATCTATAACCATCCAGTTTGAACCTCTTTATCGCGAGATCGACCCTTAAATCGAATCTTTTCACTCGATTTCTCAAGGGGGCAATGTACCAGTGTACTTCTTTCCGTTGGGGAATCTGAAAAATCAAGAATTTTTTAATTTTGATCATGGAAAGTTTATTCTTTGAACCAACGCAACAAACTTACATTGCTTCAAAGAGGGGCAAAATGTAGACACACAAAATTGGCATAATGCATTTAGCTAGGTCATATTCATCCATTTGGAAAATAAATCAAGTTTATTTATCAATCTCCTAAAGTCATCAGTTTAAATCAAATAAATCAACTTGATCCCATCACCCTCCTTTTAATTAAATAAATCAAGCCTTTTATTTAATTAAATCTTAAAAGTCATATTCCATCCTTTTCTAATTTAAATAAATCAAATATTTAAGTCATAAAAGTCAAAGCATCCTAATCATCATCCTAGCTAATTAATCCTGATTAAATCTAATCTAATGCATGTCAAATCCTCTAGATATCTCCACTTGCACAAATAAATCCATTTATTGATTTATTAAATCCAACATTTTCACTCAACATGGAATATTCCCTAGAATTTGAATTCAAAAACAAGTGGACATGTACATCTAACAAGTCATTTATGAGCTCTTACATGGCTCTTACATGTCCCTTGTACAAGTCAAACTCAACATTTATTTCACAATTTGAATTTGAAATTTCCCCCCTCTTGGGCACATTTCCCAAATCTTGCACATGCATCAACCACTCATATGATGACAAGTGGCCTCTTTTCATTGGCCTATTTTTTAGTCCCACATTGGTCCCTTTTCAACTCTTAGCATTTGAGAATATACAAATAGAGGCTTCATCTTCTAGCAAATCCTCCACAAAATCATCTACATCTCTTGCAAGGTCACTCTCTTAAACTGAGAACTGATTTTGTTCATCCACTCCACAATCTTAGCATTTCATCCACATCTTGATCTACAAAGCTTATGCAAAGTCACTCTCTTCATTTGAGAGCTGATTTTTCCCATCATCATCATCATTTACATTATCAAGGGTTGGGAAAGGGGTTCTTTCCACATCAAAGAAGCACCAATCCACTTATGAAGTGAAGGTTTAATCCATTTTAGATAGGTTTACATGTTTATGATTTCTTTGTAATTATTTTTATCATGTTTCCTTGTCTTGATGTGATTAAGAACTTCATAAGGAGTTTGATTGTTGTTTTGGTTAACTTGACTAATAGTTGGTTGTGTTGATTTAGATAGCCAAGCAAAAATCTTGCTCACAGTTATAAAACATGTAAGTAAATTGAATGCAAACATATTGAAAGAAAATTTAAAATTTCTAAGTAAATGGATTTCTATCTATGATATTGAATTGTTTCTAATGCAAAAACATTTATTGTTTTTCTATTTAGTAAATTATGGAATGAATTTGATTAGACTAATAAAAATATATAGTATTTGGTTAGTAGTTTTATAAATATTTTTATTTTTATTAAATCTAATCTATATTATAGAGAGTTCTATAAATATGATGTGGATTTAATTTTTTTAAATAAAAGGGTAAAAATCTAATAGATCAATAGCAAAGTAATACAATCAAGAACTGGAATAACTCCAATCTAGGCAAAGGAATCAAAACCCTACCAACAACACCACCTCCAAACCACCACAAAAGACCTAGAACCTCTGACCACTAGCTTCTACACCCATATCCTTAAGAATCAACCTATCCAAAGTTTGGAATTGGTCTTCGGATAATCGATTCCATTTATCAACCTTCCAATCCTACAAATGCTTTGAGGCCCATTTAGCCAAAAAATCAACCACCCCATTCTACACCCTTTGGATGTGAACAAAAGAAACTTCCTCCATCAACTCACTCAACTAAAGAATTTTTCAAGCCAATGAGGTAAACTACCAATGGAAACCCTCTAGCTTTTATCCCTATAGTAAGGTAATCATAATCTAAGAGTCAAACTCACAAATAATCCTATACCAACCTAATGCCCAGACCCTTTCAAGGGATGTGAGGATAGCAAGTCCTTCCATCTGATTTTTGGTGTGAAGGCTCTTATATATGGAGAATTTAAAAAAGAATAGAATATGAACTATTCCTCTCAACCTCTCCAAATCCAATATGCCCAAGGTTTCCTTGGGATGGACAATCATTATTAATCATCAGAACTCCACTAGGAGGTGGAGACCATCTCCCCTCCCTCTAGATTTTCCTTCTAGGATAAAAACTCCCCTTCTCCCCTGGAAGTTTAAAAGCTTTCTCAAATAAACCCATCCTCTTCATAAACATTTCTTTGCTCGCCTCCATGGGATGAGAGAACTCACATTTCACATACACACTCTCCTGAATCATACCCATTATTCTCTGCCAAATTTTGTGGCTCTTAAGGCCACAAAGTCATTACATTGTACACATTACCTCAAGTACAAGAATGAATTTCATCAAGTTACATCTTAGACTATAATATTCTTGTGAACAACTAAGGTTCTTCTTGGACGCTCACCTCCACTGGTGAACAAGAACATGGTTGAAGTACTTTACTGCCCAACCATGAAGCTTACGCTTCCCTGGTATTCTTCTGACTTGAAGAATGCTCGACCTTGCATGGAAAGTTTAGCAAGAGAACAATCTGCAAGGTGGAATCTAGTGTATGCCCAAAGACCAACATGCAATTTCTATCTACAAGTTAGAAAAGAAAGTGCAAGATCTATGCTAGGAACGATAGAGAGTGAAATCACAGAGTTCATTCATACATACATAATGAACTATATCTCTTGGCCAAGCATGATAACTATGTTGCAACAATAACAAACAATAGGTTTTGGTAAAAAAAACCTATACTCTTTGAACTCCATTTGTTCTAGAAGGTAACTTTCTAGGATATGTGTAGGATCATCATGGAAAAAATAGGCCCTTAAGTGGCGAAAAAATTAGAAAAATCAGAGTTAGGAAAATTGACGTAAAAATTTGAATAAGTTATCTATATTATTTCAAAAATATGTAAGAATAGAATATGTAAAAAATTGAATGTAGTTTCTAAACTACTAGGTTTATTTTAAAAGAAAAAAATCATTTGGTAAAAATTTGAAATTTCAATCAATAGTACTTAAATTTAATAAAAATATTTTTTATAATATTTAGATATAAGTAGAGGACTCATGTCCCGATGTGATAAATTTTTGTAATTTTTTTCCAAGTAAATAATTAATTATGAATTTTATTACAACTTTTAAAATATAAAAATCATATAATCGACCACCTGCTTGGTCAAAACTTCATGAAATTCATTTTTAATCTTATAGTATGCAAAGCATAGAATGTGACACATGTTTCAGATTCAAAAATGTGATACTATTTGAAAGCTATAGATATTTTTCAATCAACCTATCAATTAGGACTTTAGTCGTAATTCAAATAGAAAATGAATAATAATTATTTATTAAATTCAAAGTAAAGCATAATTTATATTGGTTGAAAGATGAGAATCTCCTTTAAAAACCCTTTTGGTTTCATCAATTTTGGGTAAAAAAAATTTGTCAGTCACATACCCTACACATACCCATCATATCACCACTTTTTGGCCCATCATGATCCTGCACATACCCTCTACAATACATCTCATAATAGCTATCTACCCTCTAGTAGCATCGACCCCTAGCTACTCTAGTCAACTAAGGTATCACAAATTTTTTCAAGTATTTAAAATATTATTTCACAAATGTCTTCAAAAGAAGAAATAGAATACTAATTTATACTCTAAATATAAATTAGATTTATGATTCATAGAGTAATTCAACAATCAGTCATATCATTCTTATGACTATTTTCTACTTATCATCTTTAGCATTTTCCTTTTTTAAATGTACTAAAAACAAAAGAAGGTATGTCACAAGTATGTGTATGTACATAGATGAAGTCTATGTGCATACACATATATGTGCCTACTTATGTTTAAAATTTGTGCATACATTCTAAAATAATTATAAAATTCAGATTTGCAATCTTAAAATAGTATTCCCTTGACATTTCTTATCAAAAATAAATAATCCAAACGATTTTATGCTAACAATTTCACACATACTATTATTGCGTTCTCACAACTGTGATACTCTAACATTGTTGTTTACATAAGAACATTCATTTTTTAAACAAAATGAGTATTGTTTCCTTCTAAACAGTCCTAAAAAAGTTGATTGCATATGAACATTCATTGTTTCACAGAACAAGTACTGTTTCCTACTAAACAGTTATAAATCAAGTTGTTTACACATGTGAACATTCACTGTTTACAACTATTCAAAGTTGTTCCAACTTTAAATAGTTTAATGTGCAAGGCTATTACAGCTACAAAGATAACTTTAACAAAACAAACAATGTCATTTATAAAAGATTATTCACTATTTACATCATTTCAATACTATTTCAGACTAAATAGTTATGTTTAATGACAAAAAATATCATTTTTCCAATAGAACCTACACTATTTGCAATTTCTTATTGCTACTCCAAATTGTTTAGATGCTAAATGGCAATATTACATTTAATTGTTCATTTTTAAAAAAATAGAATGGGTTGTTCTCCTATGAACTGAAAAAATAACAATGTTGTTTTGCTAGTAACAATATTATCTATAGCTTCCCTTTGCCAATTTTTCAAGCAAGCCAAGAGATTTCTCTAACAATCATATAACCTTGTTTATACATAAAACAAAATGTCTAATATTCATATTTTGCACAGCTTTCATCCCTGAAAGTAATTTTGCAGCTTAATAATGTAAAGAATATAAGTTGGTCATGCTTGTCGAGGTAAAACTTAGATAAGTATTTAGTCATTAACAAGTCATGGAAGTTTTGAGTTCTAGCAGAACTCATACCTTCTGAGTTTAATCACTCTAATCAACCATTTATATTGGTCTAGTGCATTCTTCTAGTAACAATAACATGAACAGATTCGAGCATAAAGACATGCTAGTTTCACCATAAAAAAATGACATGCAAGAGTCTTTAGTAGTAACAATATATGTCCTTCGATCTTATAGATCGATCCCTACTTGGGTTTATTGGATTAAAGAAAATATTTCACCACCTTTCCTCTTCGAAGAGATGACATTACATTACAAACATTACAATTTAAGCCTTTGTTTAACTAGCCATATATCATCCTAGACGATATGATGAAAGCAATACATATAAACAAAACAAAACACAGGGCGATTACCCCTATTCAAGGGATCAATGGTCGATCATCCATGTTTTGAAAACATCATAAAAATGAAAAGATTCAGATTTAGAGATTTCAAATAGCCATATCATGGCTGGCACAAAGGTGCAAACTAAAGAGGAGACATACTTAAGAGATTCTAAGGCTCGACCTAGCTATGGAAGCTAGATGCAAGGCTTCAAAATAAAACTCATATAACACTGGCCACGAGTCAGGTGACCCAAGACTATGGTCGATAACACACAACTTGGCTCAAGGCCGTTATTTTCAACAGGAATTCACATTACTATAAATAATGAATCGACAAAATGGAAAGCTATCATTCATACAATAATAGAAATGATAAAAGAAAATTGAGTTTTCTTTCTATTAAATCTATTTACCTGATAAATCGATGCTTTGTGAGAGTTTACCTTTTGATTTTTCCCTCTCCCACAAGCTCTTTCTCTACTTTTTCCTTCCCCAAAAAAAAAATCTTCGTTGTGCTTTTTTTTTTTGCCCATTGCCCTGTATTCAAAATGGAAACAACATATTATTTCTTCATGTCTCTAGTGGAGGCATTATTTCCTTACCACTGGTGACTGCTTGTTTGAATATTACTATTAATTTCATGGCAGACCACTTCCTCCATAATCTTATTTGATTTTCAATAGTCCGATATTAGAACATTATTGATTATCGAATTGAATTTGATATTAAATTTGAATATGCGTTTGTATATATGCATATGTATGTATATATATGTGTTTATATATATGTATATATATATATATATCTATGTGTATTTAAATGGTTTCATTCTTATTTACCATGTTTTCTAATATTGTATATATACATTTATTTATATATAGTATATATATATATGTATTTGAATTTTATTTACATACATGTATATATATGTATATATATTTATATATATATATACACTTTCATGTATAAGTTGTTTGTTTTGGAATGGATTATAAGTTCCATTATGCAATCATTATAATTAAGAAAGAAATTTTTTAATCTCATCTTGAGCTTCTATTTTCATGGATCACCCCTTGACAATGCTCTAGTTTGAGGATGGTAAGCTGAGTTGAAATTCAACTTAGTTCCCAATGTGGCATTCAAGTTCATCCAAAACCTAGAGGTCATCACGTGTCCCTATCAGAAATGATAGTCTCTGGCACTCCATGCAAATGGAAGATCTCTTGGAAAAAATTGTTAGTCAGGGTCAACGATCCATCCTTAAGGTTTCCTAGAATGAAGTGTACAACTTTAGTTAACTTATCAATCATGACCAAGATAACATCATGCGTATTCTTGCTCAACAACAACTCCTATACAAAATCAATACTGATCACTTGCCATTTATACTCAGGTATGTCACGAGGCTACAATAACTCAGTTGGGTATGCATGCTTAGCCTTGACTCACTGGCACTCCAAGCATCTGGCTATGTTCTCCACTACATCCTTCTTGAGTTTAGGCCAAAAGTATAGAGTCTTCATCTCCACAATCATCTTGGATACTATGGGGTGTCCTAAGTAAGGTGCATTGTAAAATTCTTCTAAAAGGTCAACTTTCTCAGCTCTCTACAGTCAAGAATATACATTCTTCTCTAGTATCTCATACCCATCAAACCAATGATCTGAAGGATTTACTGTTAAGGCACTCTTCACTCTCTCATAGTGCTCATCCCCTGGTAGATTTTGAATTACTTGTTGTCTCAAGTTAGACCTTATTGAGATCATGGTTGTCATATGTCTTCATCTACTAAGAGCATCAACCACTATGTTCTCTTTCCCTTTTATATATTCAATTCTAAAGTCATACTCGCTAATTAATTCCAACCACCTTCTTTGTTGCACATTAAGGTTTAGCTGGGTAAATATGTATCTCAACCCTAAGTGGTTTGTCTTGAGTTCAAACAACTTTCCCAAAAGATAATGCCTCCACATCTGTAAGGCATGTATTATTGTTGCCAATTCCAAATCATGAGGCATGTAGTTCACTTCATGTTGCTTGAGCTTTCTTGACTCATATGCTACCACTTGTCTATCTTGCATTAATACTACTCCAAATGCCTCTCCTAAAGCATCTTTGATTACTATGAATATCCCATTAGGATTAGGGATGGTTAGCACTGGTGTTGTCATGAGCCTCTCCTTCAGGAGTTGGAATGCCTACTTGCATTTCTTAGTCCATTCAAATCATCTTCTTTTCCTTTGGAGCAAGGTAATAGGAGATGCAATTTGGGAGAACCCTTGCAAAAACTTCCCATAGTATCCTACAAGGCCCATGAAGCTACAAACATACAAAACATTTTGAGGCACTGGCCATTCCATGATCACCTTGATCTTCTCAAGGTCTATAGAGACTCCTTTAGTGGAAATGATATGGCCCAAATAGTGCACTCTTCCCCAATAGACTGAACACTTGGACATCTTCCCAAAGAGTTTCCTTTCTCTCAATCACTGGAAAACTATCCTCAAATGTCTATCATGCTCTTCGATAGTCCTTGAGTAGACAACAATGTCATCAATAAAGATCAAAACAAAGTCATCTAAGCAATCTTTGAATACACTATTCATAAGGTTCATAAAGGCTACTAGTACATTAGTTAAACCGAAAGATACCACTATGAACTCATAATGTCCATACTAAGTTCTAAATGTAGTCTTTAGAATATCCTCTTCCTTAATCCTCAATTGATGGTACCTTGACCTGAGATCTATCTTTGGAAAACATCATCGCTCCCTTCATTTGATCAAACAATTCATCAATCCTCAGGAGTGGATCTTGGTTCTTAATGGTAACCTTATTTAACATCTGACATTCTATACATAGACAAATTTCCATCCTTCTTTTTCATAAAAATAACCGGTGCTCCCCAAGGAAACACACTGGGTCTTATAAGTCCCTTGTCCAACAATTCCATTAACTAGGTGTGTTGGATTGAGGCTCGTCTTCTAGAACTAGGTCAATTGAAAAATCAAATTCCTGCTTTGAAGGAAATTTTATAAGTTCTTCAGGTAATATTTCTTGGAACTCCTTGAGAATAGGATAGTCATCTAAATATGGCTCCTTTCTGTTAGGATTACTAACATGCACTGCATAAATTGCACACCCCTTTCAACTAGCCTTCTTGAGCTGCATCACAGAAATCTATCTAAGCTCTAAGGGTCTCTGCATCCCACAAACCTCAACTAGGTTTCCATAATCATATAGACAATTGACCACTTTATCCTCATAGTTCACTAAATCCTTATGCTTAATTATCTACCCACTACAAAAGAAACAGGTATCTACCCTCCACTCTACTCGATTACCATATTGGATTGTCCATGAATTTTCCATGTATCTAGGTCTAATGGGTATCTTGGATATTATTCTAGGATCTATAAAACATTTAGTAGCTCTAGTATACATTAAGATAGAGACAGATTGGTCATAGAGCTTACCCATTAGCTGAATTGGTGAAGCCTGATACTCTTCCTGCCTATTGTCCACTACAACATGGATCTGATGATGCTGAGTTTTCTTGTAGCTTCCTTCCATTCGTGACTTAGAGCGCTGAGGAAAATTTGAGGACTAATGGTTTCCTCCACAAGTATAACATCCATCACGAGGCCCTTTGTGACCTCTTGACTTGTCCTCTCTAAAGCCCTTATGCTTATGGTCATCCTTACCCTTACCCTTATTTTCTTTCTTTCTCTTTCCACCATTACCATCTTCACTCTTCTCCTATGATTCACAGTTTCCCCTCTTGAGATTATGGATCTGATGGATTTTGTCTCCCTTATGAAATTTCTTCTTCCCATATTGCGACTTAGAACTTGAATCACTGTGAAAATTGGATAATTGTTGCAACTTATGTTCCTATTTAGTGGCTTTTTGGAAGAATTCATTCATGGTTTGAGGTTCATGCATGTCTACTTTAGCTCCTATGTGAGGTTTGAATCCCATTAGAAATTTTTGAATACGGAATCATTCATCTCCCTGATACTGGGGCACATACTTCAATAGGTTGGTGAAATTTTCCCTATACTGAATCACAGTCATATTTCCCTAGGTTAAGTTTTGAAATTCCATCACTTTCTTGTCAAAGAAGAGCTACGATAGCCATCTCTTCCTAAAATCTTGGAGGAAGAGTCCCCAAGTGATCTTACTAGGCTAGAGATTTCATTCTAATTTCTCATTATCCCACCAAGTCATTGCTTCACCTGAGAGCTGATATGTAGCCCATGCTTCCTTAGTATGTACAAAAAGGTTACAAAGCCCAAACTATTTTTACATTTCTATAATCCAATCCTCAACTCCTATTCTAATAGCCTTACCATTTAACTTGGGTGGTGCCACTCTTTTGAGGTCTTTCCCAAGCTCTTCCTCAATTTACTCTCGTGGACTTGCCCTTGGACCACTGTCTCCTTGATTTCCTTCTACATTCCTACAGTCCCAGTCATTTTGTGCCGCTTAGACTTCTTTCTCTATATGATCCATAAAAGACTTTCCAATTTAGAAGCTCTAGAATTTTCTCTAGTCTCTTGTTTGATCCATTATCGGAACCACTACCACCCATGTCTTGCCTTGTGGTCACCATGCTGTCCCACACTTATCCTGCAACACATTCACATTTATCACATCCCAACACAAGGTTCTACGAATAAATTTTCTTATGCTACATCACATCATTTTCATATGCATACATCCCTCAACATAGAAGACATACACATTCATGCAAAATAATCACATTTTAGTGTCTTTCTTTGAACACACCAAAAAAACATTATCTAATTTTATTTAAGGTGAGTCAATAGGCCCTTATTTACAATAGGCTTCTTGTTACACCATTCCAATTTCTCGATATTAGAAAGAGGACATTCCTGTGGGTCATCATCCGAGTTTACTTCAAACTTAACACAAGAGGATGGTTGAGTGTGTAGGCTCTCCTTTCCCTCTTTAGTCAACAAGGGTGGATTGGGTCCACACCCTAGAGGCCAATCCCAAATTACATAAAGCATTTTCATCTTAGGTGTTTGCTTCTCAATCTTCAAGCCTCTCTCTAGCTTGAGTCATGTAAGAGCCTGAGCTAGAGTTTCATCATCGAGAATTTCTCATTGAACCTCCATCTTGGTGTTTCCTTCCTTTACGTCATTCTTATGTGAGGTTCTAGAAATTTCCCCTTTCCTTCATCCTGCCTTTGACCTTCCCATTCTTGCATTCAATTAAGGTTAAGTCAATTCTCAAGACATCCAAATTTTGGGTCAAGGGTCAACTACCCCTAGTCAACTATGGTAGACTCAAAAGGCATAGAGCTAAACCCTAAGCTCTGATACCAAATGTAATAACCCATTCAAAATTATTACTTAATTAATATTATTATAAATGATACATGAATATACTCTAAATTAAAAAGACATAACTAGTAGCTAAAGTCAATCATAGCTATACATGTCCATTTAAAGTGAGTTAAATATTCTTATATTCACTTCAAAAATTAAATTACAATATTAGGTTTGACTTGGCTCCTAAGGCCACAAAGTCATTACAGTGTACACATTACATCAAGTACAGGAACAAATTTCATCAAGTTACATTCTAGAATTTAATAGTCTTGTGAACAACTAAGGTTCTTCTTGGACACTCACCTCCACTGGTGGATGAGAACATGGTTGAAGTGGTTTACAACCCAACCATGAAGCTTATGCTTGTATGGTATTCTTTCAACTTAAATAATGCCTGACCCTGCACTGAAAGTTTAGCAAGAGAATAATTTGCAAGGTGGAATCTAGTGCATGCCCAAACAACAACATACAATTTCTATCTACAAGTTAGAATATAAAGTGCAATATCTATGATAGGAATGGTAGAGAGTGAAATCACAAAGTTCATTCCTACATACACAATGAACTATATTTCTTGGCCAAGCATGATAAATGTGTTGCAACAACAAAATACAATAGGTTATGGTAAAGAAAACCTAGATACTCTTTGAAGTCTATTTCGACACCCATCCCAGAAGGTAACTTTCTACTATACATCTCATAATAGCTATCTACCCTCTAGCAAAATCTACCTATAAGTGCTCTAGTCAACTAAGGTATCACTATTCTATTCAAGTATTTAAAATATTCTTTCACAAATGTCTTCAAAAGAAGAAATAGAATAATAATTTATACTCTAAACATAAATTAGATTTAAGATTCACAGAGTAATTCAACAATTAGACATATCATTCTTATGACTATTTTCTACTTATCATTTTAAGCATTTTCCTTTTTAAAATGTACTAAAAACAAAATAAGGTATGTCACAAGTATGTATATGTACATAGACAAAGTCTATGTGCATACACATATATCTGCCTACTTATATTTATAATTTGTGCATAAATTCTAAAATAATTATAAAATTTAGATTTACAATCTTAAAATAGTATTCCCTTGACATTTCTTATAAAAAATAAATAATCCAAATGATTTTATGCTAACAGTTTCACACATACTGTTATTGCATTCTCACAGTTGTGATACTCTAACATTGTTGTTTACATAAGAACATTCATTGTTTAAACAAAATGAGTATTGTTTCCTTCTAAATAGTCCTTAAAAAGTTGTTTTCATATGAACATTCATTGTTTAATAGAACAAGTATTGTTTCCTACTAAAAATTTATAAATCAAGTTGTTTACACATGTTAACATTCACTATTTACAACTATTCAAAGTCATTCCAACTAAACAATTTAATGTTCAAGGCTATGTGCATACACATATATGAGCCTATTTATGTTTAAAATTTGTTCATCCATTCTAAAATAATTATAAAATTTAAATTTGCAATCTTAAAATAGTATTCCCTTGACATTTCTTGTCAAAAATAAATAATCTGAATGAGTCTATGCTAACAGTTTCACACATATTATTATTGCATTATCATAACTGTGATACTCTAACATTGTTGTTTACACAAGATCATTCATTGTTTAAACAAAATGAGTATTGTTTCCTTCTAAATGGTCATAAAAAAAGTTGTTTTCATATGAACATTCATTATTTAACAGAACAAGTATTTTTTTCTACTAAATGTAGTTATAAGTCAAGTTGTTTACTTATGAACATTCACTGTTTACAACTATTTAAAGTTGTTCCAACTAAACAATTTAATGTGCAAGGCTATTTCAGCTATAAAGATAACTTTATTCAAACAAAAAGTGTTGTTTATAAAAGATTATTCACTGCTTACATCATTTCAATACTGTTTCTGACTAAACAATTATGTTTAATGACATAAAATATCATATTTCCAATAGAACATACACTGTTTGAAATTTGTTTAGATGCTAAATGACAATATTACATTTAATTGTTCACTATTTTAAAAAAAGAATGGGTTGTTCCCCATGAATTGAAAAAATAACAATGTTGTTTTACCAAGAATAATATTTTATTTATTTTTAACGGGAATCGGAAAAACATATATATAACCGTGGTAAAATTTTTACCGGTGAGCTGGTGGGACACACCAACGCCACCGTGGGAGAGTCGAACTATGGTGGAAGCTGCGGAACACCTTAACAAAGGTCGGGCCTATACATAATAATATTATCTACAACTTCCCTTTGCCAATTTTTCAAGCAAGCCAAGAGATTTCTCTAACAATCATATAGCCCTATTTATACAAAAAACAAAATGTCTACTATTTAAATTTTGAACAGCTTTCATCTCTAAAAATCATTGTGTAGCTTAATAATGTAAAGAATCTAAGTTGGTCATGCTTGTCGAGGTAAAACTTAGACAAGTATTTAGTCATTAACAAGTCATGGAAGTTTCAAGTTCTAGAAAAAATCATGCCTTCCAAGTTTATAGTTATATTCACAGATCACTCTAATCGACCATTTATATTGGTCTAGTGCATTCTTCTAGTAACAATAACATGCACAAATTCAAGCATAAAGACATGTTGGTTTCACCATAAAAAATTGACATGCAAGAATCTTAGTTGTAAGAAAATATGTCCATCGATCTTAAAAATCAAACCCTACTTGGGTTAATTGGATTAAAGAAAATATTTCACCACCTTTCCTCTTGGAAGAGGCAACATTATATTACAAATATTGTAATTTAAGCCTTTTTTCAACCGACCATATATTGGCCCAACCAATATGATGAAAGAAATACATATAAACAAACAAAACATAGGGTGATTACCCCTATTCAAGGGATCAATGGTCGATCCTCCATGTTTTAAAAACATCATAAAAATGTGGAGATTTGGACTTAGAAATTTCAAATAGCCATCACATGGCTAGCACGAAGGTGTGAACTAAAGAACATACATACTTAAAAGATTCTAAGGCTAGTCCTAGCTATGGAAGCTAGCTACAAGGCTTCAAAATAAAACTCATATAAAACTGGCCATAGGTTGGGAGACCCAAGACTATGGTCGATACCACACAACTTGGCTCAAAGCCATGATTTTCAACTGTAATTCACATTATAGTAAATAATGGATAAATAGAATGGAAAGCTATCATTCATACAATAATATAAATGATAAAAGAAATTCAAGTTTTCTTTCTATGAAATCAATTTACCTCATAAATCGATGCTTTGTGAGAGTTTTCCTTTTGATTTTTCCCTCTCCCACGAGCTTTTTCTCTACTTTTTCCTTCCCCAAACAAACTTCTTCGTTGTGCTTTTTTTTTTGCTCACTACATGTGTATTCAAAATGGAAACAACATAGTATTTTGCATGTCTCTGGTGTAGGCATTATTTCCTTACCGTCAGCCACTACTTGTTTGGATATTACTATTAATTTCATGGCATACCACGTCCTCCATAATCTTATTTGATTTTCAATAGTCTGATATTAGAACATGTAGACATGGAAAATGTACAGGCATAATTGATCCTGAATTAACTAACACTGTTTCATCCCGAATCACCTTCTCATCTTGTCAGCACTCTTCATCCCTTAATTAAATAAATAATCATTTATCTGATTAGGTCATTCTCTCTTGTTAATTGAATCAATCAATCTGATCTAATTATCTCTATATAATTAAATAATTCATTTTATTTTATTAAATATCTAAAATCATCTTATTAAATTAAATAAATTAAAACCTTATTTGATTTAATTTAACATCATCCCCTTTAATTAAATAAATCAAAAATCTTTATTTAATTAATCTCTATATCATATTCTTCTCATCTTTTGATTTAAATCAACCCACAAATCTAAATCAATTAGTCACATCATCTAATCCTTCATTAAATTAATTAACCCTTGATTAATTTAATTCTAATCCATGTACAATCCTCTAGCTTTTGCCACTTGCACATGAAAATAGATTTAATTCATTTATTAAATCTCTATTTTCTCTCAACTTGGCATCTTTAGAGAATATTCCTTCAAATTTGAAATCCCTCCAAGTGGACTTTGTCCTTCCAACAAGGCATTTATTTTATCTTGCAAAGTCCTTTTTCCTTGAGCCAAGTGGCCATAACTCCATTTGACTCTCCCTCCACCTTGTCATTTCACTAATTTCAAATTTCAACTAATTGCATTTATGGCCACTTTCATCAAAATGTGCACATCCTTGGCCCATTCGCATCTTGACAAGTGGCACTTAGCCATTGGTTGAAAGTTAGTCTCACATTGCTTCATTGTGGGCATTTCTCCACCTTGTCTTTCTATAAATAAGAGGTTTCTCTCCTCATTTGATCATCCACAATTTGAGAAAACTTACTATACTCATTTTCATCTTCAAGCATTAGAATTTTCATCAATTTCATCAAGGCATAGCTAGGTTATTCCAAGTTTTCTCCATGGAGTTCATTTTTTCAGCAATCACCAAGTGGATCAATCATCACCAAATCATCAAAATCTTGCATAGGGGTTGGCAAAGGGCCAATTTCCACATCAAATTGGAAACAACTCCCCCATAAGATCAAGAGTTTGCATGTTTTAAATAGGATTTGATCTATCTCCTTGCTTTTTCATTGTGTTCTTGTTTTTCTTCCTATTTTGAGCATTGCTAATGGATTTTGTGGGGAAATTTGATCTTGGCTTGCATTTGGATCTTCTAATGTGTTTGTTTGTTGTGTTTTGTAGGTGCTAGGATCTTGGTTCTACATTTTGGCACTAGGAGGGCTAATCTCGCATTTTTAACAAAAAATATGAGCTTTTTTTTCTTCTATTTTTGTGTGTCTACAAAGAAATGCACTGCTAGCAGACCAGTGTCACAGTACAAAACCACTAGCATTCTAGTGTCACCATATAGCACCACTTCAAACTTCAAATGGTGATGCTCTGTCTTTCACACCTAGGATTCAAAAATTTAAACTCCACCGTTGGGTCAATTCGGGGTCGCCGAAATTTTTAAATTCCAAACGACACCACTAGTGAAAAGAGCAACACAATCACACCTCTTTCTTGCTGCAAAGTGATGCTTGCAGAATTAGCATCACCATATAACACCGTTGGATTCCTTAAACTACACCGCCTATGTAGACTCCACCACTGAAAGGAAGTAAAAAGTGAAATATCAATTTTTTATGACATGTGCTTTTTTAATTCTGATCATTCGGGTTATTACTTGCTTTCTTGACCTCTGTTTTGCAGTTCTAACTGGTTTTTTGTAGGTTGGTCTAATTAAAGTGAAGGAGAAAGACAAGATTGAAAGAGGCATAATGATATCACTCTCTCATGATACCAAGTTTTTTTTAAAACTTTAGTGTTTGTTTAACACTCTTAGAGAATTCACAATTTCTCTTAAAAATTTGTTGTCTTTCATATGCTTAGGACCTACTAAATTTCTTTTGGGATCTAAAAAGAACATTTCAATTTTTTGCTACAAAGGGCTTAACAAGAACTTTAGGACACTCTCACTAGATTTGGTTCGAGGATTAACAATTGAACAAGGCAATCTCCATATTTCATTTTGGTGTTCTAAAAAGAATCAAATCATTACTTTGTGGGTTTAAAATGAACAAGTGCTTCTTTGTTTTGTAATTACCTACTCAAAGTAATACCATCGAAAGGACATATGCACTTCTCTCATGCCTCACGATGATCTTGAGAATCAAAAGGCCTTTTGGTGATCTTAAGTTGGGTAAAGTAATTTCCTCCACATTTCATTTTGGGATTAAAATTGAACAAAACATGCGAGTGTGAGTGGAGCGTATTGCATACATTCTCTCTTTGTGTTGCAACAAGATTGATCGATTATAGGTATTTACGGCTGCTTTTGTTTATTTTGAGGGCTTCCTTATGGGAAAAAGTAATCACCCAAGGGAATGACCCAACTAGAAACATGTTAAAGACAAGTGACTTCCAACCAATATATAAGTGTGGATATTGGAACAAAGGCCAATATCACGATGGTCATCTCGATGAGAAGGGCAGCAATGGTCTCTCTTCGAATGGGTGATCCACCATGAACGGAAATTCTGAATTAAAACCCTTGTTTAGAAAAGGCCAAAATCCTTTATCTATTTGTTGGTGCAAGAACGGTCATTAGCCCCACACTTTATGATTTTTAGAAAAAATGGAAAGTATGTAAATAGTTTCATGAGGTGTTGATGTAGCTGCCAGAGTATAAGTGAGTGTCGTGGAGGGAGCAGTGGGGTCAAGCATCTAGCAGTTCACTAAAAATAAGCATAGTTGGACTTGTCCAAGTGGGGATTCAACAAATACAGTCTTTCATATCCATAGGATTGTGCATGTTCTTGGAAAGAAAACACTTTGCTTGTTCGTAAACATTTGGAAACAAACATTCAACATTATCATCAAACGTCAAACCCTTTAGGAAGCAAATACCATTGAAATAATTCATGTGTTATTGCTTGCCCTTGGGATTCTATCCTTAGAGGTTTCTAAACACTTGGATTTATATCTCAATTTGCTTGCTAAAGTCAACAATAGGTAACTTTTGCCTTGATTTCATCAAAGTTCCACATAATATATTTTGTGGGATGAGAAGAAGTTAAGACATTGGACATCTAGTTTCAAAATGTAATCAAGAGATTGTTTGCGGTAAAAGGAAGTCACTAAGAAAAGCTAAGAACAATTGAACCCCACACATGTGTCTCAAATGATTTCACGCAAGATCAAAATCCATAAACCAAAGTTAAAAGCTCTTAGTCCAAAAGAACATCAAAAGCATCTCTCAACGCTCTATGAATTTAGACGAAGATTACTTTTCAAGTTTTACAGAAGAGATTCAAGAAACAATCCCAATTTGTATGAGTTCTTTTGTCAACAAAATCCAAATCTTTTTTGGGAATTTGAACATCTTGTCTAGAGTAAAGTGTGTTCTTCAAAACTAGGTTCTTGTAAACAAGATTCTTTTTAGGTACACATAGGATCAAAATAAAAAATTTCATCCATCTTTCAAAACATCAACCAAAATCATCTAACCAACAACTATTGAAAATATTGAAATCATCCTTCGTGCTAGAATTTTTGGAAAATAAAAAATCATTGAAACAAATTAAAATCCTTGAATAAAACATCAAATCATTTTTTTTAGCTAGGTATATGTAGATGCATCCTTCTCCATATGCTTAGTTGAATTATCATCTTGTTTGGTTAGGTGTCCACGGTAGATGCATCCTTCTCCCTACACTTAGTCAAAATATCATCTTGTGAACAAAGTCTATCCCATAGATAACATCCGACATCTTGGGATCCATTTGTTCATTATCCAAAATAAAAACAATCCAAAACCAAATCAAGGTCAATGAATCAAAATCCAAAACAAATCCAAGAATCCAAAAAGTCCCAAAAGTCTATCATCCCCTCAAGATATTCTAAGGGTTTAAATCATCCATATCATCCACCTTACACACATTTCATCATCACACCTTTGATCCTTAAATCATCCTAAATTTTCTCTTTTATACTTAAAACTAGATCAATCCAAAGAATTAGAGATTCATCTCCCACATTCTTGAAAATTGATCCCTATTTGATGGTGCAAACTAGATCTCAACAAAAGAGGAACATGGAAGCCAACAAAGAAACATCCACTTCAAGTGACCTAAGTCAAACAAATTCTGAAATGAATCTCATTGGATCAAGCAATCCCCTAATTAACTTTCCTTCATCATCACAAAATCCTCAGGAGGAATGTCAAGTAGAGGATATCACCAATAATTCCTTCAGAATGACACAAGATGAGATCACCAAGATGGTCCAAAATCCCAAAAATCATAGAATTATCAACATCATGATGAGACTCAATCCCTCACTATACATGCTTGAATTAGCAAAACAAGGGGTTAAACTCCCTTCTGATTTCGATGTAAGTACCATTGTGGAACCATCTTTTGGGGTCATGCCTCCAATTTCATCCATGCACCCAATTTCATCTACACCTCCATTCCAAAGCATTACTCA
>VDFB02040557.1:108614-132045 GCA_007258455.2 Sequoia sempervirens | reverse complement strand
ACACCACATCAAATCATCCAAACATCTTTTGTTCCAAATCAAGCTTCATCAATCATAATCAATCAAATCCAATCAAGAAATCATCAGGATATCCTTGTATTGCTTAACACTATCCTTGCATTGTTGTGCATTCCTCAACAATGTTACCATCATCAGTCTTGGTCAAATCAATCCATCATCATCTTGGGGATATCTTTCCCAATCCTTGTGTTGCTTAAAACTATCCTTGCATTGTTGTGCATCCTCAACAATGTTATCATTATCAATCATCATCAATCCTAATCAATCAAATCCTTGCATTGTTGTGTATCCTCAACAATTTTATCATCATCATCATCAATCCATCGATCTGATCAATCAACCTTAGCTTGGTTTTCAAAAATATCCCAAAATAGAGAACTGATATCATCACGCATGTCCATATCCAAATCGTCAAAATCATGCGAAAATCCAAAAACATCAGAAAATCATCAAAACACAAAAACATTCAAAACATATCAAAATCCAAAAGCAAGTCCAAAATAGAAAACATCAAAAACATCAGAATCTAAACTATGTCGTCTCTAAGCTTAAACGTAGGCAAGGCTAATCCCTTATAGAAAAAACATTAGAAAAAACATCAAAATCCAAAAACATTCAAAAAATCCAAAATCCAAAAACATTTAAAAAATCAAAAATCAAAACATTTGTAAAATCTGGAAAAACACCAAAAACAGCCTCAAAACATTTCAAAATATCAAAAACATCCAAATATTTGAAAAAATCCATCCATCTCATCTCACTTGCACCTGCAATAATCAATCATCCATAATAAACCAATCATCACCTTCATCTTTTGGCAACACAAATAGAAACAATCACAACAATCAGCAAAATCAATATTCAATCGTAAAATCAAAATCGAAACAACAAATCTATAAAACAAAATAAAACTCTTGATTAGTTGCAAACATGTTAATCAACTTTATATCAACAGCCTATCAATCAACTTATCAAACCATCATCATCCTGTACAATGTATGTCCTAGGATATATCATTCCGACAATGGGCATCATTTTGGATATCACCTTGGATTCTTATCCTATCAAAACAAATCCCTTTGGCTAGAGATATGAAGAACATTGACTTGTTTGCATACTAGATCTTTTCTTTTGATTTATCTTATTGCGCTCATTCCAAGGACCTCTTGATGATATCCAAACGAGGGATTTAGAGAGATAGGAATGGGGCAACAATCATTATCTTTTGTCTGTCATGCTTGTTGGATGTTCTTGTAAAATAACTTGGTGAATACTTGCTTTGTTAGGTACGTCCTAGACAGGTTTCTGTATGTCAAGTGTGAACAAGAATACTCCTATCTATTTGTCGAGTCAAAGTCCATCGCACTAGGTACAACACCATTCTGGTTCTTTATACCTTGATGCATCGTACCTACATGTGTTATCAAACATAAGGTAAGTAGCCCTTTTAAAATCCCAATCCTTGATAAGAAAATCATCATCATCATCTATCATCATCATCTCTAATAAATTCTCATCGGACCATGGACTTGTGGGATCCTCTTGTCATCATCTCATTTCTACGCTAACATCATCATCACCAATGCATCCATCATGCATCCATCCTGCATCCATAAAAAATGTCAGCATACCACATATCATTCACATCATACATGATAGGAAACATCGATCATTTCACATGCATTGCATTTGCATCATCATCATAATATAGATCTGTTAGTCTAAGCATCTCATAAATCATCCATTGCATAATCATAGCATATCAAATCATCCATTTCATCCATCATCACATCATATCATCATATCCAGTTGTTTAGGACAATATAGATTTGTTATTCTAAGCATCTTAAAACCATATCATTTGCATCATCATCTATAACCATCCAGTTTGAACCTCTTTATCGCGAGATCGACCCTTAAATCGAATCTTTTCACTCGATTTCTCAAGGGGGCAATGTACCAGTGTACTTCTTTCCGTTGGGGAATCTGAAAAATCAAGAATTTTTTAATTTTGATCATGGAAAGTTTATTCTTTGAACCAACGCAACAAACTTACATTGCTTCAAAGAGGGGCAAAATGTAGACACACAAAATTGGCATAATGCATTTAGCTAGGTCATATTCATCCATTTGGAAAATAAATCAAGTTTATTTATCAATCTCCTAAAGTCATCAGTTTAAATCAAATAAATCAACTTGATCCCATCACCCTCCTTTTAATTAAATAAATCAAGCCTTTTATTTAATTAAATCTTAAAAGTCATATTCCATCCTTTTCTAATTTAAATAAATCAAATATTTAAGTCATAAAAGTCAAAGCATCCTAATCATCATCCTAGCTAATTAATCCTGATTAAATCTAATCTAATGCATGTCAAATCCTCTAGATATCTCCACTTGCACAAATAAATCCATTTATTGATTTATTAAATCCAACATTTTCACTCAACATGGAATATTCCCTAGAATTTGAATTCAAAAACAAGTGGACATGTACATCTAACAAGTCATTTATGAGCTCTTACATGGCTCTTACATGTCCCTTGTACAAGTCAAACTCAACATTTATTTCACAATTTGAATTTGAAATTTCCCCCCTCTTGGGCACATTTCCCAAATCTTGCACATGCATCAACCACTCATATGATGACAAGTGGCCTCTTTTCATTGGCCTATTTTTTAGTCCCACATTGGTCCCTTTTCAACTCTTAGCATTTGAGAATATACAAATAGAGGCTTCATCTTCTAGCAAATCCTCCACAAAATCATCTACATCTCTTGCAAGGTCACTCTCTTAAACTGAGAACTGATTTTGTTCATCCACTCCACAATCTTAGCATTTCATCCACATCTTGATCTACAAAGCTTATGCAAAGTCACTCTCTTCATTTGAGAGCTGATTTTTCCCATCATCATCATCATTTACATTATCAAGGGTTGGGAAAGGGGTTCTTTCCACATCAAAGAAGCACCAATCCACTTATGAAGTGAAGGTTTAATCCATTTTAGATAGGTTTACATGTTTATGATTTCTTTGTAATTATTTTTATCATGTTTCCTTGTCTTGATGTGATTAAGAACTTCATAAGGAGTTTGATTGTTGTTTTGGTTAACTTGACTAATAGTTGGTTGTGTTGATTTAGATAGCCAAGCAAAAATCTTGCTCACAGTTATAAAACATGTAAGTAAATTGAATGCAAACATATTGAAAGAAAATTTAAAATTTCTAAGTAAATGGATTTCTATCTATGATATTGAATTGTTTCTAATGCAAAAACATTTATTGTTTTTCTATTTAGTAAATTATGGAATGAATTTGATTAGACTAATAAAAATATATAGTATTTGGTTAGTAGTTTTATAAATATTTTTATTTTTATTAAATCTAATCTATATTATAGAGAGTTCTATAAATATGATGTGGATTTAATTTTTTTAAATAAAAGGGTAAAAATCTAATAGATCAATAGCAAAGTAATACAATCAAGAACTGGAATAACTCCAATCTAGGCAAAGGAATCAAAACCCTACCAACAACACCACCTCCAAACCACCACAAAAGACCTAGAACCTCTGACCACTAGCTTCTACACCCATATCCTTAAGAATCAACCTATCCAAAGTTTGGAATTGGTCTTCGGATAATCGATTCCATTTATCAACCTTCCAATCCTACAAATGCTTTGAGGCCCATTTAGCCAAAAAATCAACCACCCCATTCTACACCCTTTGGATGTGAACAAAAGAAACTTCCTCCATCAACTCACTCAACTAAAGAATTTTTCAAGCCAATGAGGTAAACTACCAATGGAAACCCTCTAGCTTTTATCCCTATAGTAAGGTAATCATAATCTAAGAGTCAAACTCACAAATAATCCTATACCAACCTAATGCCCAGACCCTTTCAAGGGATGTGAGGATAGCAAGTCCTTCCATCTGATTTTTGGTGTGAAGGCTCTTATATATGGAGAATTTAAAAAAGAATAGAATATGAACTATTCCTCTCAACCTCTCCAAATCCAATATGCCCAAGGTTTCCTTGGGATGGACAATCATTATTAATCATCAGAACTCCACTAGGAGGTGGAGACCATCTCCCCTCCCTCTAGATTTTCCTTCTAGGATAAAAACTCCCCTTCTCCCCTGGAAGTTTAAAAGCTTTCTCAAATAAACCCATCCTCTTCATAAACATTTCTTTGCTCGCCTCCATGGGATGAGAGAACTCACATTTCACATACACACTCTCCTGAATCATACCCATTATTCTCTGCCAAATTTTGTGGCTCTTAAGGCCACAAAGTCATTACATTGTACACATTACCTCAAGTACAAGAATGAATTTCATCAAGTTACATCTTAGACTATAATATTCTTGTGAACAACTAAGGTTCTTCTTGGACGCTCACCTCCACTGGTGAACAAGAACATGGTTGAAGTACTTTACTGCCCAACCATGAAGCTTACGCTTCCCTGGTATTCTTCTGACTTGAAGAATGCTCGACCTTGCATGGAAAGTTTAGCAAGAGAACAATCTGCAAGGTGGAATCTAGTGTATGCCCAAAGACCAACATGCAATTTCTATCTACAAGTTAGAAAAGAAAGTGCAAGATCTATGCTAGGAACGATAGAGAGTGAAATCACAGAGTTCATTCATACATACATAATGAACTATATCTCTTGGCCAAGCATGATAACTATGTTGCAACAATAACAAACAATAGGTTTTGGTAAAAAAAACCTATACTCTTTGAACTCCATTTGTTCTAGAAGGTAACTTTCTAGGATATGTGTAGGATCATCATGGAAAAAATAGGCCCTTAAGTGGCGAAAAAATTAGAAAAATCAGAGTTAGGAAAATTGACGTAAAAATTTGAATAAGTTATCTATATTATTTCAAAAATATGTAAGAATAGAATATGTAAAAAATTGAATGTAGTTTCTAAACTACTAGGTTTATTTTAAAAAGAAAAAAATCATTTGGTAAAAATTTGAAATTTCAATGCAATAGTACTTAAATTTAATAAAAATATATTTTTTATAATATTTTAGATATAAGTAGAGGACCTGATGTGTGATGCAAATTTTTTTGTAATTTTTTTCCAAGTAAATAATTATTATGAATTTTTATTACAACTTTTAAAAATATAAAAATCATATGTCTGACCACCTTAACTTGGTCAAAACTTCATGAAATTATTTTTTTTTAAATCTTATAGTATGCAAAGCATAGAATGTGACACATGTTTCGTGATTCAAAAAATGTGATACTATTTGAAAGCTATAGATATTTTTTTTTCAATCAACCTATCAATTAGGACTTTAGTCGTAATTCAAATAGAAATGAATAATAATTATTTATTAAATTCAAAGTAAAGCATAATTTATATTGGTTGAAAGATGAGAATCTCCTTTAAAAACCCTTTTCGTTTCATCAATTTTGGGTAAAAAAAAGTTGTCAGTCACATACCCTACACATACCCATCATATCACCACTTTTTGGCCCATCATGATCCTGCACATACCCTCTACAATACATCTCATAATAGCTATCTACCCTCTAGTAGCATCGACCCCTAGCTACTCTAGTCAACTAAGGTATCACAAATTTTTTCAAGTATTTAAAATATTATTTCACAAATGTCTTCAAAAGAAGAAATAGAATACTAATTTATACTCTAAATATAAATTAGATTTATGATTCATAGAGTAATTCAACAATCAGTCATATCATTCTTATGACTATTTTCTACTTATCATCTTTAGCATTTTCCTTTTTTAAATGTACTAAAAACAAAAGAAGGTATGTCACAAGTATGTGTATGTACATAGATGAAGTCTATGTGCATACACATATATGTGCCTACTTATGTTTAAAATTTGTGCATACATTCTAAAATAATTATAAAATTCAGATTTGCAATCTTAAAATAGTATTCCCTTGACATTTCTTATCAAAAATAAATAATCCAAACGATTTTATGCTAACAATTTCACACATACTATTATTGCGTTCTCACAACTGTGATACTCTAACATTGTTGTTTACATAAGAACATTCATTTTTTAAACAAAATGAGTATTGTTTCCTTCTAAACAGTCCTAAAAAAGTTGATTGCATATGAACATTCATTGTTTCACAGAACAAGTACTGTTTCCTACTAAACAGTTATAAATCAAGTTGTTTACACATGTGAACATTCACTGTTTACAACTATTCAAAGTTGTTCCAACTTTAAATAGTTTAATGTGCAAGGCTATTACAGCTACAAAGATAACTTTAACAAAACAAACAATGTCATTTATAAAAGATTATTCACTATTTACATCATTTCAATACTATTTCAGACTAAATAGTTATGTTTAATGACAAAAAATATCATTTTTCCAATAGAACCTACACTATTTGCAATTTCTTATTGCTACTCCAAATTGTTTAGATGCTAAATGGCAATATTACATTTAATTGTTCATTTTTAAAAAAATAGAATGGGTTGTTCTCCTATGAACTGAAAAAATAACAATGTTGTTTTGCTAGTAACAATATTATCTATAGCTTCCCTTTGCCAATTTTTCAAGCAAGCCAAGAGATTTCTCTAACAATCATATAACCTTGTTTATACATAAAACAAAATGTCTAATATTCATATTTTGCACAGCTTTCATCCCTGAAAGTAATTTTGCAGCTTAATAATGTAAAGAATATAAGTTGGTCATGCTTGTCGAGGTAAAACTTAGATAAGTATTTAGTCATTAACAAGTCATGGAAGTTTTGAGTTCTAGCAGAACTCATACCTTCTGAGTTTAATCACTCTAATCAACCATTTATATTGGTCTAGTGCATTCTTCTAGTAACAATAACATGAACAGATTCGAGCATAAAGACATGCTAGTTTCACCATAAAAAAATGACATGCAAGAGTCTTTAGTAGTAACAATATATGTCCTTCGATCTTATAGATCGATCCCTACTTGGGTTTATTGGATTAAAGAAAATATTTCACCACCTTTCCTCTTCGAAGAGATGACATTACATTACAAACATTACAATTTAAGCCTTTGTTTAACTAGCCATATATCATCCTAGACGATATGATGAAAGCAATACATATAAACAAAACAAAACACAGGGCGATTACCCCTATTCAAGGGATCAATGGTCGATCATCCATGTTTTGAAAACATCATAAAAATGAAAAGATTCAGATTTAGAGATTTCAAATAGCCATATCATGGCTGGCACAAAGGTGCAAACTAAAGAGGAGACATACTTAAGAGATTCTAAGGCTCGACCTAGCTATGGAAGCTAGATGCAAGGCTTCAAAATAAAACTCATATAACACTGGCCACGAGTCAGGTGACCCAAGACTATGGTCGATAACACACAACTTGGCTCAAGGCCGTTATTTTCAACAGGAATTCACATTACTATAAATAATGAATCGACAAAATGGAAAGCTATCATTCATACAATAATAGAAATGATAAAAGAAAATTGAGTTTTCTTTCTATTAAATCTATTTACCTGATAAATCGATGCTTTGTGAGAGTTTACCTTTTGATTTTTCCCTCTCCCACAAGCTCTTTCTCTACTTTTTCCTTCCCCAAAAAAAAAATCTTCGTTGTGCTTTTTTTTTTGCCCATTTCCTATGTATTCAAAATGGAAACAACATATTATTTCTTCATGTCTCTAGTGGAGGCATTATTTCCTTACCACTGGTGACTGCTTGTTTGAATATTACTATTAATTTCATGGCAGACCACTTCCTCCATAATCTTATTTGATTTTCAATAGTCCGATATTAGAACATTATTGATTATCGAATTGAATTTGATATTAAATTTGAATATGCGTTTGTATATATGCATATGCATGTATATATATGTGTATATATATGTGTGTATACATATATATATTGTTGGTGTGAATAAGTCTTGTACTTAGTTTATTCCTTTACTAGGGACTTAGGGGACTTAATTCACATGTTAAGTTTACTTAGGATATTAGTTGTCATATCTAGATAAGTATTAGTTGTCTTATCTAGAATTTCCACTTTCCTAGGTAGTTATGAGTTAGTTGTCTCATGTGATAGGATTAAGACACTTGTCATGATCTTGTCTTATCCTATCTCTCATCCTTACCTTTATAAACAAGGCATCTCTAGCATTATGTTGCATAGCATTGTATTGTATTGCATTGATCATATTGTATCATACTGCAATCCTTGTTTGGTGGAATAGCATCTTCCATTGTTGCTTCTCTCTATCTCTTGTGGAGGTTCTTTGGTGTTGCAGATTGAAGATCTTGGGTTGATAACTCCAACATGGTATCAGAGCTTTGAATCTGGCAAGCCCCTTCCAATTCTTTATTAGAGAGTTTCCATCAATGTCTATTGTGACTTTTGAGTTTCTTGTATCCTATATTGCATGCTTGCATAATTTTGGTGAGATTTGGTGATTGCAACGCTTTTGGCTATAGTGGTAGTATTTTAGGCTATCCCATTGTGTCCAAGAGGCTCGAAAAAGTCAGATTTGGCTTTTGTTTCACTCAATTTCGTCACCATTTGCAACTTTGGGAAAGAAGGCTTTGGAGCTCAGATCTGGTGAACAACTTTTTATAGGAACACTTTTGGCAAAAAAATAAGCCTGCCATTGCGTCCAGGTGGCTGTTTCCAATTTTTTTGATATATAATTTGCCCATATTCGACAAAAATTGTTTCTGGGGAAAATTTTTTTTACCCGAAGGACCGTACGGCCCTCCAGGTCGAAGGTACAATTTCACAGAATTAAAAAAAATAATAATAATATTTTTTGTAATATTCTGCAATTTTTTATTGGGATTATTTCAAAAATAATTTGGGCAAATAATATTATGGTGGTTGTGGTATTTCTATTCTAAGTCTGACAGAAAAAAAAACCAGAATTTTTTTGGTGGTCATTTGGGTTGTACGCAAACAAAAGTCTACCATAGTACTATTTGTCGGCTTTTATCTACCGACTATACAATCTTGTCAACTTCATAGCCGACCTTCCCTCGTCGTTGCCGGTTGTCTGCAAACTCTCGCCGGCCCCTCAAAATTACCACCGGCCGTTTGAAGTCTGCGCGCGGCTTTCTTTAGGTGGCCGCTAAGCGGCTTTTAGCTGCCAGCGGGCTCCCCTTAAGCTGCCAACGGTGGCTGTTCTGAAGACCGCTGGTGAAAACTGACAGTGACCGCCAGCCGCCAGCATTCACCGCCAGGAGCAGACCCTCACCGCCGCCGACATCAAACTGCCAGGAGGGAAGTCTGTTAACCGCCGCATGTGACCAAAGCTGTAAACTGCTAGCGGTTACTCTAACCACCTATTTTTTTGGCCGCCCAGTGCTAGGTCACATAGGTGGTCGCTGGCTAGCCCCCGAGGGCTTAACTTTTGCTCATGTTTAGTGTTCGAGGTGCCTAAAATAGGCCTTTTTTTTCAATTTTGCATAACTTTTTGCCACAGAGTCGGATTTTCACAAACAAGATATCGTCGGAAAGCTAGTTTGACAAACTTCCCAGTGGTGCAGGTGATTTTTCCAGATTTTGACATTTTTTCCAATTTTTTCAGCTTGAAGGTACAAGTGCATTTATTGCTTGTTCTTGGTGTAACTTTTGCAAACGAAGTCAAAATTTGGCAAATTTTTTTTTGAAATTGATCAAAAAATTGTAAGGAATCTATTTGTAACCTCTTTTTTTAGTTTTTGGCAAGCTCTTTCTTCTGAAAATTGTAAAAATCACCGTGTTATAAACGGTTGATTTGAGATTGTCACTTGTAAAAATTGCAAAATTTGTTCATTATTGGGGGGGTGAAAGGCACACTTTAAGTGCCACATTGTCTTCTTTCTTTTGGTGTTCATGGCGGATCTAAGACAAATTGAACCACTCACTCCACACAATTATCATACATGGAAGCTAAAAATGACTCAATTGTTACAATCTAAGGGTTTATGGCCAATGTTAGATGCATAACAACCTGAATTTACAAGGGATTATGAAAAGTTTGTCCATAGATGTAAAATGGATGAACCAAAAGGGCTCATTGGCTTACATGTATCTGATAATTTGTTGTTTCATATTTCAGAGTGCAAAACACCTAAGAATTTTTGGGATAAACTTGAAGAATTGTATGGTAAAACAAATCATTTAAGAGCCTTACAACTTCAAGCAGAACTACAATGCCTCTCTCCAGATGCATTTCCTTCAATTCAGGATTTTCTTGCACAATTCAAGATGATTTTGTCACAGTTGAAAGGATGTGGACATGATGTATCTAGTGATGAATGTATCTTCTTGATTATGTCTAAGTTAAAGGGCCCTTATCAAGTGTCTTCTTCTACTTTCTATTCAACTATGGATGCAATGGGGAAAGATTACAAAATGCCTACATTTGAGTTGTTTTGTGAGCGTCTTACTAGGGAGGAGGCCAAGTTAATTCAGTTGGATGTCTTACCTAAATCTAAGAATCATGCTCTAATGGCTCAATCATCCAAGGGTAAAGGAAATAACAAGAAGAAGCCCAAAGTAGAATCCTCTTCTGGTAGTGAGAATCCCTCCAAACCAAAGCTGAAGAACAATCAAAAGTCTACTCCATCTCCTTCTTCTTCTACCTCTAGAGATTCTTATTCCAAGTCCAAGAAAAAGAAAGGAGATCCTTGTTCATTTTGTGGAAAAACTGGGCATGATTCATCTCATTGCTTTAAGAGATTAGAGGCCTTGGAGGAAGCTATGAAGAAGAACAATATTTCTATGGCTAAGCCTTCTTCCATGGGCAAAGGGCAAGCTCTTTCAGCACGAGCTATTCATTCATCTTTAGATAGTTGGATTTTTGATTCAGGTGCTTCACATCACATGACCAATTCACATGATCTTCTTGATTCCATTTTTCATACTTCTACTTCTCAAATTGCAGTTGGGAACTCTTCACAGATTCCAGTTTTGGGGACAGGATCTGTTCAGATGCTAGATGGGTGCATTGAGGATGTTCTTCTTGTTCCTGATATTTTAGCGAATCTACTTTCCATATATCAGATTTGTCATTCTAGAGATGGGAAGTCAGTTGAGTTTACTCCACAGAATGTGACTATTAGATAGTTGCAGGATCTTGAGAAGGTTGTTGCTACAAGGATAGTTGATCATAAGAATCATTTGTATCGATTTGATGGATTTGAGTCTTCATTGGGTTCATGTTTTGTTGCTCATGCTGATTCAATGAGCAAGCTTTGGCATGAGATATTTGGGCACTTGAACTATAGATATCTTCAGAAAATGCAAGCACATAACTTAGTGGTTGGTCTTCCAAAGATCACTTGCACAGATGGTGTTTGTCAAGGTTGTGTTCTTGGCAAGCAACATCAAGATCCTTTTCCTAAGGGTCAAGCTACACGTGCAACCACTCCCCTTGAGTTGGTCCATAGTGATCTCATGTCATTCCCAACTCCTTCTTTTTCAGGGGCTAAGTATGTGCTAACATTCATTGATGATTTTTCCCACCGGACATGGGTCTATTTTCTGAAGCTCAAGAGTGAAGTCCTCACCAACTTCAAGACCTTCAAAAAATTTGTGGAGAAGCAGTCAAGTTTTTCTCTTCGACAGATACGCACAGATAATGGGGGGGAGTATGTCAATCAGGCATTTCAGGATTTTTGCAGTGAGCATGGTATTCTTCATCAGCACACAGTTCCTTACACTCCTCAGTAGAATGGTGTGGCATAGAGAAAGAATAGGACTCTCAGGGAAATGGCCAATTGTATGATTCAGTCTAGGTCCATGGCTCTCGCCTTTTGGGCCGAAGCTGTCAATTGTGCCAACTATATTTAGAATCGTATGCCCCACAAGGCAGTGTGAAATATGACCCCTGAGGAGACTTGGTCTCATCGCAAGCCTAATGTATCCTTCTTCAGAGTATTCGGTAGTGAGGCTTGGGCATTCATTTCGAATGGTCGACATAAATCCATGGAGAAGAAGAGTTAGCGGTACATCTTTGTTGGCTATTGTGAGGATGTGAAGGCATATAGATTGTTTGATCCTAACACATGAGAGGTACATTTCCGATGTGATGTTTAGTTTTCTGAGACCTTCACCCAGTTAGATCCTCCTTCGACTTCTTCATCACAACCTACTCAATCTTCTTCAATTCATGATACTTTGCTACTTGAGGAAGATTTTGATGATGGTCTTGATGAACCTCCTCCTCATTCACCCACTAGGCCACGATGGGCTCGAGTTACTCTTGAGGAGGCTGGTTCTCTTGTTGGTGATCCCACAGACGCTCGCTGCACTCGTTCTCAGACTTCTACAATTAGTCTTTTGAGTCATGCAGTTTCAGATGATCCTCAGAAGTTTTTAGATGCTTCGGGTATTCTAGAGTGGGATAGTGCTATGGATGATGAGTATTCTTCCTTGATGAAGAATCAAACTTGGGATCTTGTGCCTCTTCCTAAGGGAAGAAAGTTGGTTCGGTGCAAGTGGGTGTATCATACCAAGTATGCAGCAGATGGTTCCATTGACAAGTACAAGGCTCGTCTTGTTGCAAAGGGGTTTTCTCAAGTTGAAGGGATTGACTATTCCGAGACCTGTGCTCCTGTTGCCAAGATGGATTCTATTCGCCTTGTCCTTGCTATAGTTGCATCTCAGGGATGGTCAGTGTTTCAGATGGATGTGAAGATTGCTTTCTTGCATGGGGATCTTCATGAGGAGATCTATATGGAGCAGCCACCAGGTTTTGTGCAGGACTCTTCCCTTGTTTGCAGGCTTTGACGTTCATTGTATGGTCTCAAACAAGCCCCTAGGGCTTGGTATGAGAAAATGGATAGTTTCTTGCTTGCTTTTGGCTACACTCATTGCCATTCTGATCCCACAGTTTATACACAGAGACATGGAGAGGATCTACTTATACTTGTGCTCTATGTGGATGATTTGATTCTCACAGGGAGTTCTACTTCCATGATTCAGAGTACACAACGAGCATTGATGGAGTGATTTGATATGACTGACCTTGGTCTTTTGCATTACTTCCTTGGTCTTCAGGTTCATCAAACTTCTGAGGGGATCTTCATTTTCCAGTAGAAGTACGCTCTTGATTTTCTTTAGAGATTTGGCATGGCTGATTGCAAGCCTGCCCCTACTCCATTCCAATCAGGTGTTGTACTATCTACCAGTTGCACAACTCCTATAGTTGATCCTACCTTGTATCGACAATTGGTTGGCAGTCTTTTGTACTTGACACATAGTCATCCTGATATTTCCTTTGTGGTTGGACTTGTCTCTCGCTTCTCACAGGATCCTCATGAGAGTCATTGGAAGGCCGCCAAGTGTATCTTGAGATACATTCAGGGCACTACTCATTTTGGTATTCACTACACTTCAGGTGCATCTCAGATTGTGGGCTTCACTGACTTAGATTGGGCTGGTGATGTCAATGATAGGAAGTCTACTTCTAGCTTTGTCTTTTTCCTTGGTTTTGGTTTGATTGCATGGTCATGCAAGAAGCAGACTACTATTGCATTATCATTGACATAGGCTAAGTATCGAGGTGCCGTGTTGGCTAGTCAGGAGGTTTTGTGGCTTCGTTAGTTAATGATTGAGTTTGGATTCCCTTCCACTCAGCCCACTAATCTTTGGTGTGACAATCAGAGTGCCATTCATATCTCTCGCAACCCAGTGGAGAATCAATGGACTAAGCATATTGAGATCCACATGCACTTCATCAGGCAACTCATCCAGGATGGTGTTCTGAGCTTGGAGTATTTTCCTACAGATCAGCAGGTTGCAGACATCTTCACTAAACCTTTGGCATCACCTCGTTATCTTTAGTTGCGATCGATGCTTGGGGTGAAGGAAGTTGTCCTTGGGGGGTCTTGAGGATTCCTCCTTCCTTCATTAGTTTTTTTCTTTTCAGCTTTTTCTCTCTTTTGGAGAGGAGTTTTCTCCCACAAGGTTTTTCTACTTTTCTCCACTTGTGAGAATGTTTTGTTTTGTACATGGGTACCTCATCAGGCCTAGTTGTGGGGACCCATCTTTTGCATGTATGCATTGATTTATACCTCCCTAAGTTGCACTTAAGGGGGGGTGTTGGTGTGAATAAGTCTTGTACCTAGTTTATTCCTTTACTAGGGACTTAGGGGACTTAATTCACATGTTAAGTTTACTTAGGATATTAGTTGTCATATCTAGATAAGTATTAGTTGTCTTATCTAGAATTTCCACTTTCCTAGGTAGTTATGAGTTAGTTGTCTCATGTGATAGGATTAAGACACTTGTCATGATCTTGTCTTATCCTATCTCTCATCCTTTCCTTTATAAGCAAGGCATCTCTAGCATTATGTTGCATAGCAAATGTTGTATTGTATTGCATTGATCATATTGTATCATACTGCAATCCTTGTTTGGTGTAATAGCATCTTCCATTGTTGCTTCTCTCTATCTCTTGTGGAGGTTCTTTGGTGTTGCAAATTGAAGATCTTGGGTTGATAACTCCAACATATATTTCTATGTGTATTTAAATGGTTTCATTCTTATTTACCATGTTTTCTAATATTGTATATATACATTTATTTATATAAGTATTCAAATTTTATTTACATACATGTATATATATGTATATATATTTATATATATACACTTTCATGTATAAGTTGTTTGTTTTGGAATGGATTATAAGTTCCATTAAATGCTATCATTATAATTAAGAAAGGAATTTTTAAATTTCATCTTGAGCTTCTATTTGCATGGATCACCCCTTGACAATGCTTCAATTTGAGGATGATAAGCTGAGTTGAAATTTAGCTTAGTTCCCAATGCGACATTCAAGTTCATCCAAAACCTAGAGGTCATCACGTGTCCCTATTAGAAATGATATTCTCTGGCACTCCATGCAAATGGAAGATCTCTTGGAAAAATTTCTTAGTCAGGGTCAACGATCCATCCTTAAGGTTTCCTAGAATGAAGTGTGCAACTTTAGTTAACTTATCAATCATGACCAAGATAACATCATGCTTATTCTTGCTCAATGACAACCCTTGTACAAAATCGATACTGATCACCTGCCATTTATACTCAAGTATGTCATGAGGATACAATAAGTCAGTTGGGTGTGCATGATTAACCTTGACTCACTGACACTCCAAGCATCTGGTTATGTACTCCACTACATCCTTCTTGATTTTAGGCAAAAAGTATAGAGTATTCATCTCCACAATCATCTTGGATACTTTGGGGTGTCCTGAGTAAGGTGCATTGTCAAATTCTTCTAAAAGGTCAACTTTCTTAGCTCTCTAGAGTCAAGAATATACATTCTTCTCTGGTATCTCAAAATACCATCTGGTTCAATCTCATACCCATCAAACCGATGATCTGAAGGATTTACTATTAAGGTGCTCTTCACTCTCTCATAGTGCTCATCCCCTGGTAGATTTTGAATTACCTGCTGTCTCAAGTTAGACCTTGTTGAGATCATGGTTGTCATATGTTTTCATCTACTAAGAGCATCAACCACTCTATTCTCTTTCCCTTTTATAAATTCAATTCTAAAGTTATACTCGCTAAGGAATTCTAACCACCTTCTTTGTTGCACATTAAGGTTTGGCTGGGTAAATATGTATCTCAACCCCAAGTGGTCTGTCTTGAGTTCAAAAAACTTTCCCAAAAGAAAATGCCTCCACATCTGTAAGGCATGTATTATGGCTATTAGTTCCAAATCATGAGGCGTGTAGTTCACTTCATGTTGCTTGAGCTTTCTTGACTCATATGCTACCACTTGTCTATCTTGCATTAATACTACTCCAAATGCCTCTCCTAAAGCATCTTTGATTACTATGAATCTCCCATTAGGATTAGGGATGGTTAGCACTGGTGTTGTCGTGAGCCTCTCCTTCAGGAGTTAGAATGTCTACTTGCATTTCTCAGTCCATTCAAATCATGTTCCCTTCCTTTGGAGTGAGGTAATAGGAGATGCAATCTTGGAGAACCCTTGCAAAAAATTCCTATAGTATCTTGCGAGGCCCATGAAGTTACAAACATCCAACACATTCTGAGGCATCCATGATCGCCTTGATCTTCTTAGGGTCTATAGAGACTCCTTCAACAGAAATGATATGGCCCAAATAGTGCACTCTTCCCTAATAGAATTAACACTTGGACATCTTCCCAAAGAGTTTCCTTTCTCTCAATCACTAGAAAACTATCCTCAAGTGTCTATCATGCTCTTCGATAGTCCTTGAGTAGACTATGATGTCATCAATAAAGATCAGAACAAAGTCATCCAAGCAATATTTGAATACACTATTCATAAGGTTAATAAAGGCTACTAGTGCATTAGTTAAACCAAAAGGTACCACTATGAACTCGTAATTTCCATACCGAGTTCTAAATGAAGTCTTTAGAATATCCTCTTCCTTAATCCTCAATTGATGGTACCCCAACCTAAGATCTATCTTGGTAAACATCATCACTCCCTTCATTTGATCAAACAATTCATCAATCCTTAGGAGTGGATTCTGGTTCTTAATGGTAACCTTGTTTAACATCTGACATTCTATACATAGACACAAATTTCCATCCTTCTTTTTCATAAAAATAACTAGTGCTCCCCAAGGAAACACACTAGGTCTTATAAGTCCCTTGTCCAACAATTCCATTAACTAGGTGCCTTGGATTGAGGCTCAACTCCTAGAACTAGGTCGATTGAAAAATCAAATTCCTTCTTCGAAGGAAATTTCATAAGTTCTTCAGGGAATACGTCTTGGAACTCATTGATAATAGGATAGTCATCTAAATATATCTCCTTTCTATTAGGATTACTAACATGCACTACATAAATTGCACACCCCTTTCAACTAGCCTTCTTGAGCTGCATCACAAAAATCTATCTAAGCTCTAAGGGTCTCTGCATCTCACAAACCTCAACTAGGTTTCCATAATCATATAGATAGTCGACCACCTTATCCTCATAGTTCACTAAATCCTTATGCTCAATTAACAAATTTATTCCCAAAATTACATCATATGAGCCTAAGGGTGCCACATACAAGTTGACCTGAGTTTGAAAGGTTGGAAGCTCTAACTCACTGCAAAAGAGACATGTATCTACCCTCCACTCTACTTGATTACCATACTGGATTGTCCATGAATTTTCCATGTATCCAGGTCTAATGGGTATCTTGGATATTATTCTAGGATCTATAAAACATTTAGTAGCTCTAGTATACATTAAGACAGAGATAGATTGGCCATAAAGCTTACCCATTAGCTGAATTGGTGAAGCCCAATACTCTTCCTGCCTATTTTCCACAAAATGGATCTGATGATGCTGAGTTTGCTTGTAGCTTCCTTCCTTTCGTGACTTAGACCACTGAGGAAAATTTGAGGAATAATGGTTTCCTCCAAAGTATAACATCCATCATGAGGCCCTTTGTGACCTCTTGACTTGTCCTCTCTAAAGCCCTTCGGCTTATGGTCATCCTTACCCTTACCCTTATTTGCTTTCTTTCTCTTTCCACCATTACCATCTTCACCCTTCTCCTATGATTCACTTCCCCTCTTGAGATTATGGATTTGATGGATCTTGTCTCCCTTATGAAATTTCTTCTTCCCATACTGCGACTTAGAACTTGAATCACTATGACAATTGGATAACTATTGCAACTTATGTTCCTATTTGGTGGCTTTTTGGAAGAATTCATTCATGGTTTGAGGTTCGTGCATATCTAATTTAACTCCTATGTGAGGTTTGAATCCCATTAGAAATTTTTGAATACAAAACCATTCATCTCCCTGATACTAGGGCACATACTTCAATAGGTTGGTGAACTTTTCCCAATACTGAATCACAGTCATATTTCCCTAGGTTAAGTTTCAAAATTCCATCACTTTATTTTTAAAGAAAAGCTATTGTAACCATCTCTTCCTAAAATCTTGGAGGAAGAGTCCCCAAGTGATCTCAGTAGGCTGGAGATCTCATTCTAATTTCTCATTATCCCACCAAGTCGTTGCTTCACCTGAGAGTTGATGCGTAGCCCATGCTTCCTTAGTCTGTATAGAAAGGTTACAGATCCCAAACTATTTTTCCATTTCTATAATCAAAGCGTCAACTCTTGTTCTAATAGCCTTACCATTGAATTTGGGTGGTGCTATTCTTTTGAGGTCTTTCCCAAGCTCTTCCTCAATTCACTCTCATGGACTTTCCCTTGGACCACCATCTCCTTGATTGCCTTCTACATTCCTACGGTCCCAGTCCTTGTGTGTCGCTTAGAATTATTTCTCTATATGATCCATAAAAGACTCTTGCCAATTCAAAAGCTCTAGAATTTGCTCCAGTCTCTTGTTTGATCCATTATCAGAACCACTACCACCCCTTTCTTGCCTTGTGGTCACCATGTTGTCCCACACTTATCCTGCAACACATTCACATTTATCACATCCCAACAAAAGGTTCTACGAATAAATGTTCTTATGCTACATCACATAATTTTCATATGCATACATCCCTCAACATAGAAGACATACACATTCAGACAAAATAATCACATTTTAGTGTCTTTCTTTGAACACACCAAAAAAATATTATCTAATTTTATTTAAGGTGAGTCAATAGGCCCTTATTTACAATAGGCTTCTTGTTACACCATTCTAATTTCTCGATATTAGAAAGAGGACATTCCTCTGGGTCATCATCTGAGTTTACTTCAAACTTAACAGAAGAGGATGGTTGAGTGTGTAGGATCTCCTTTTCCTCTTTAGTCAACAAGGGTGGATTGGGTCCACACCCTAGAGGCTAATCCCAAATTACAAAAAGCTTTTTGATCTTAGGTGTTTGCTTCTCCTCAATCTTCAAGCCTCTCTCTAGCTTGAGTCATGTAAGAGCCTGAGCTAGAGTTTCATCATCGAGAATTTATGATTGAACCTCCATCTTGGTGGTTCCTTCCTTTACGTCATTCTTATGTGAGGTTCTAGAAATTTCCCCTTTCCTTCATCCTACCTTTGACCTTCCCATTCCTGCATTCAATTCCGGTTTGGTCAATTCTCAGGACATCCAAATTTTGGGTCAAGGGTCAACTACCCCTAGTCAACTATGGTAGACTCAAAAGGCCTAGAGCTAAACCCTAAGCTCTGATACCAAATGTAATAACCCATTTAGAATTTACTTAATTAATATTATTATAAATGATACATGAATATACTCTAAATTAAAAAGACATAACTAGCAGCTAAAGTCAATCATAGCTATACATGTCCATTTAAAATGAGTTAAATATTATTATATTCACTTGAAAAGTAAAATTACAATATTAGGTTTGACTTGGCTCCTAAGGCCACAAAGTCATTACATTGTACACATTACATCAAGTATAGCAACAAATTTCATCAAGTTACATCTTAGACTATAATAGTCTTGTGAACAACTAAGGTTCTTCTTGGATGCTCGCCTCCACTGGTGGATGAGAACATGGATGAAGTGGTTTACAACCCAACCATGAAGCTTATGCTTCCTTGGTATTCTTCCAACTTATAGAATGCCTGACCTTGCACTGAAAGTTTAGCAAGAGAATAATTTGCAAGGTGGAATCTAGTGTGTGCCCAAACAACAACGTACAATTTCTATCTACAAGTTAGAATATAAAGTGCAATATCTATGATAGGAATGGCAAAGAGTGAAATCAAAAAGTTCATTCATACATACATAATGAACTATATTGCTTGGCCAAGCATGATAAATGTGTTGCAACAACAAAAAACAATAGGTTATGGTAAAGCAAACCTAGATACTCTTTGAACTCCATTTCAGCACCTGTCCCAGAAGGTAACTTTCTACTATACATCTCATAACAACTATCTACCCTCTAGCAACATCTACCTATAAGTGCTCTAGTCAGCTAAGGTATCACTATTATGTTCAAGTATTTAAAACATTCTTTCACAAATGTCTTCAAAAGAAGAAATAGAATACTAATTTATACTCTAAACATAAATTAGATTTAAGATTCACAAAGTAATTCAACAATTACACATATCATTCTTATGACTATTTTCTACTTATCATTTTAAGCATTTTCCTTTTTAAAATGTACTAAAAACAAAAGAAGGTATGCCACAAGTATGCATATGTAAATAGACAAAGTCTGTGTGCATACACATATATGTGCCTACTTATATTTATAATTTGTGCATACATTCTAAAATAATTATAAAATTTAGATTTGCAATCTTAAAATAGTATTCAGTTGGCATTTCTTATCAAAAATAAATAATCCAAACGATTCTATGCTAACAGTTTCACACATACTATTATTGCATTCTCACAATTGTGATACTCTAACATTGTTGTTTACATAAAAACATTCATTGTTTAAACAAAATGAATATTGTTTCCTTCTAAACAGTCCTAAAAAAGTTGTTTTCATACGAACATTCATTGTTTAGCAGAACAAGTATTGTTTCCTACTAAACAGTTATAAATCAAGTTGTTTACACATGTGAACATTCACTGTTTACAACTATTCAAAATCATTCCAACTAAACAGTTTAACGTGCAAGGATGTGTGCATACGCATATATGTGCCTATTTATGTTTAAAATTTGTTCATACATTCTGAAATAATTATAAAATTCAAATTTGCAATCTTAAAATAATATTCCCTTGACATTTCTTGTCAAAAATAAATAATTCGAACGAGTCTACGCTAACAGTTTCACACATACTATTATTGCATTATCATAATTGTGATACTCTAACATTGTTGTTTACACAAGATCATTCATTGTTTAAACAAAATGAGTATTGTTTCCTTCTAAACAGTCATAAAAAAAATTATTTTCATATGAGCATTCATTATTTATCATAACAAGTATTGTTTTCTACTAAATGTAGTTATAAGTCAAGTTGTTTACATATGAACATTCACTGTTTACAACTATTTAAAGTTGTTCCAACTAAACAATTTAATGTGCAAGGCTATTTTAGCTATAAAGATAACTTTATTCAAACAAACAGTGTCGTTTATACAAGATTATTCACTATTTACATCATTTCAATATTGTTTTAGACTAAATAGTTATGTTTAATGACATAAAATATTATATTTCCAATAGAACATACACTATTTGTAATCTGTTTAGATGCTAAATGACAATATTACATTTAATTGTTCACTATTTTAAAAAAAGAATGGGTTGTTCCCCTATGAATTGAAAAAATAACAATGTTGTTTTTCCAGTAACAATATTATCTACAACTTCCCTTTGCCAATTTTTCAAGCAAGCCAAGAGATTTCTCTAACAATCATATAGCCCTATTTATACAAAAAACAAAATGTCTACTATTTAAATTTTGAACAGCTTTCATCTCTAAAAATCATTGTGTAGCTTAATAATGTAAAGAATCTAAGTTGGTCATGCTTGTCGAGGTAAAACTTAGACAAGTATTTAGTCATTAACAAGTCATGGAAGTTTCAAGTTCTAGAAAAAATCATGCCTTCCAAGTTTATAGTTATATTCACAGATCACTCTAATCGACCATTTATATTGGTCTAGTGCATTCTTCTAGTAACAATAACATGCACAAATTCAAGCATAAAGACATGTTGGTTTCACCATAAAAAATTGACATGCAAGAATCTTAGTTGTAAGAAAATATGTCCATCGATCTTAAAAATCAAACCCTACTTGGGTTAATTGGATTAAAGAAAATATTTCACCACCTTTCCTCTTGGAAGAGGCAACATTATATTACAAATATTGTAATTTAAGCCTTTTTTCAACCGACCATATATTGGCCCAACCAATATGATGAAAGAAATACATATAAACAAACAAAACATAGGGTGATTACCCCTATTCAAGGGATCAATGGTCGATCCTCCATGTTTTAAAAACATCATAAAAATGTGGAGATTTGGACTTAGAAATTTCAAATAGCCATCACATGGCTAGCACGAAGGTGTGAACTAAAGAACATACATACTTAAAAGATTCTAAGGCTAGTCCTAGCTATGGAAGCTAGCTACAAGGCTTCAAAATAAAACTCATATAAAACTGGCCATAGGTTGGGAGACCCAAGACTATGGTCGATACCACACAACTTGGCTCAAAGCCATGATTTTCAACTGTAATTCACATTATAGTAAATAATGGATAAATAGAATGGAAAGCTATCATTCATACAATAATATAAATGATAAAAGAAATTCAAGTTTTCTTTCTATGAAATCAATTTACCTCATAAATCGATGCTTTGTGAGAGTTTTCCTTTTGATTTTTCCCTCTCCCACGAGCTTTTTCTCTACTTTTTCCTTCCCCAAACAAACTTCTTCGTTGTGCTTTTTTTTTTGCTCACTACATGTGTATTCAAAATGGAAACAACATAGTATTTTGCATGTCTCTGGTGTAGGCATTATTTCCTTACCGTCAGCCACTACTTGTTTGGATATTACTATTAATTTCATGGCATACCACGTCCTCCATAATCTTATTTGATTTTCAATAGTCTGATATTAGAACATGTAGACATGGAAAATGTACAGACATACTTGATCCTGATTTAACTAACACCGTTTCATCCAGAATCACCTTCTCAGCTTGTCAAAACTCTTCGTCCCTTAAATAAATAAATAATCATTTTATCAGTTAGGCCATTCTCTCTTGTTAATTAAATCAATCAATCTAATCTAATTATCTCTATTTAATTAGAATTATTCATTTTATTTGATTAAATCTCTAAAGTCATCTTATTAAATTAAATAGAATTAAAACCTTATTTTATTTAATCTAACATCATCCTTTAATTAAATAAAATCAAAAACTTTACATTTTAATTAATCTCTATATCATATTATTCTCATCTTTTGATTTAAATCAACCCACAAATCTAAATCAATTAGTCACATCATCTAATCCTTCATTAAATTAATTAACCCTTGATTAATTTAATTCTAATCCATATCCATCCCTCTAGCTTTTGCCACTTGCACATGAAAATGGGTTAATTCATTATTAAAATCTCTATTTTCTCTCAACTTGGCATCTTTAGAGAATATTCCTTCAAAATTTCAAATCCTCGAAGTGGACTTTGTCCTTCCAACAAGGCATTTATTTCATCTTACAAGTCTTTTTCCTTGAGCCAAGTGGCCCATAACTCCATTTGACTCTCCCTCCACCTTGTCATTTCACTAATTTCAAATTTCAATAATTGCATTTATGGGAACTTTCATCAAAATGTGCACATCCTTGGCCCATTCACATCAAGTGACAAGTGGCACTTAGCCATTGGTTGAAAGTTAGCCCCACATTGCTTCATTGTGGGCATTTCTCCACCTTGTCTTTCTATAAATAAGCGGTTTCTCTCCTCATTTGATCATCCAAAATTAGAGAAAACTTACTATACTCATTTTCATCTTCAAGCATTA